>SJYC01018681.1:0-23119 GCA_006408675.1 Madoqua kirkii
CCCTCACTCTCTCTGTTTGTTTCGACGTGTTGGCCTCTCAGCTGTGCTTCACAGATGAGGAAGAGTGGCCTTACGGGGAAGGCCTCCTGTGAGGGGCAGTGGCACAGTCCCTCCTGCTCACTAGGTGTTCCAGGGATGCCCCCTCTGTGGGCTGCGTGTGCCCTCCTGTTGTGACTGGGCAACAACTGTAGGCAAGCAGGTGGGCTGGGTAGGCCCTGGCCCAGCTAGCTGCATGGCTAAATCATGACCACGACAGACACAGTGGTGGGCAAGGAAAGTTCCCACCCTGTAAAGCCTGGCTGCAACTGCTTGGTGAAGACTATCATTTTTTGTTTTTAATGGCACTTACCAGAAATATCATCTTCAGAAAAAGTTCGACCAGATCCCTGCCATGCCCTCAAATTAGTCAATGGATCTCAGTCTTGTATGGCCCAGGAACTCTTTTTGCTGCTGACTCTGCCTTGGAACTTAAAGAGGATGTGTTCGTGTATGAACCCTCAGAGTCTCAGTTTCCCACAGCCCTCTGGCACCACCACGAATACGTCTTACTGGTTTCCAAGCCTGACGTTATTGGGTTCTTCCCAGTGAAGGTCCCTGAACTGGGTGACCTGATTTGGGGCTGGGATCCCTCATTTCTCTGAAGAGATCACTACCGTTTTAATATTCCTCTAGTTTTCTGGAATGCCATACCAGGTGTAGGTTCTAAATAGATTACATCTCTGCTTCTCCTACCCATGTCCATGTGGGATTTTCTAAATACCCTTAGTTTAAGATCTGCTAGACTTCAGGTCATTCTCAAAGATAGTTGTTCTTTATGTAGTTATAGTTTTGGTGTGTCCCCAGAGAAGGTAGGGCTTCTCTGTAGCTCCATGGGTAAAGAATCTGCCTGCAATGCAGGAGATGCCAGTTTGATTCCTGGGTCGGGAAGATTCTCATAAGAAGGGATAGGCTACCAACTCCAGTATTCTTGGACTTCCTTTGTGGTTCAGCTGGTAAAGAATCTGCCTGCAATGAGGGAAACCTGTGTTTGATTCCTGGGTTAGGAAGATCCTCTGGAGGAGGGAAAGGCTACCCACTCCAGTATTCTGGCCTGGTGAAGTCCATGGAGTCGCAAAGAGTCGGACATGTCTGAGCCACTTCCACTCACTCAGAGAAGGTGAGTTCAGGATCTTCCTACTCTGTCATCTTGATCTGGACACAGAAGCCCTGGGATTCTGCTTTCCGAGAAGTCTGACTGACACTAGGTGGTCAAACTCATGGAAGGGAAAGAAAAGGTGGAATCTTAAAAAATCTGAATAAAAGAATCTGATGTGGCCAAAACCATTCCAGAAGTTTAATAAACAGTATGGTAAAAAGAAGTTTTACTTTATTTGAACCTAGTTTGATATCCAAGATATTTAATAGCATGGTCAGGTACAAATATATAAAATAGGAAGTTCTTTGTGGAAAGGATCCATAATTTCAGGAGGTAGTGATAATGTGGTATATAAGTGATAAGAATATGAGGGCAGGATGAGAAGGGGTGACAAAAAATGAGATGCTTAGATGGCATCACTAACTCAGCGGACAAGAGACTGAGCAAACTCCAGGAAACAGTGAAGGACAGGGAAGCCTTGCATGCTGCAGTTCATGGGGTTGCAAAGAGTTGGACATGACATAGCAACTAAACAATAACAACAATAGTAATAAGGAGTTTCTCAGAGGTCAGACTGTTTTAAACTAAATGTCTATTTAGGCATGAAAACCGTAGCATTGCCAGAAAGGAAATTGGATGGTGTTAGAAGTTGTGTGTAACCACATGCCTAACCTCATGCCCTTCCACGCAGGCAAAGCTGTTATAATAAGAATCTGGACTGTCAAACTCACGCTTGAGTTCACTTAAATAAATGAAGAAACATATAAGTCATAATTGTGTGCGCTCTGTAAAATCATAAAATGGCAGACAGATAAACAAGATAGAAAATAAAAGTAAAAGACAAGTACAAACAGCATGGCTTAGCTCAAACCTTGATGCGATTTTATTGTCATTATTTCACAGAGATGTTTTTGCAGTTATATTTGAGCAGTATGATCCTTCCTTCATATATAGGGGTTCCTTGATGGCTCAGTGGTAAAAAAAAAACACCCACCTGCCATATGGGTTCTATCCCTGGGTCGGGAAATTACCCTGGAAAAGGAAATGGCAACTCCCTCTAGTATTCTTGTCTGGGAAATCCAATGGACAGAGATGCCTAATGGGTTACAATCCCTCGGGTCACAAAAGAATCATATATGACTTAAAAATTAAGAAAAAAACAATGGTAGTGTTGGTGGTTTAGCTGCTAGGTTGTGTTCAACTGAGATATCAGTTCAGTTCAGTTGTTCAATCATGTCTGACTCTTTGTGACCCCATGACGGCAGCATGCCAGGCTTCCCTCTCCATCACCAGCTGAGACTATAGAGATTCATTTTCTTGAAAGGTTAAGATAATTCCATACTCTGAAAGATGCCAGGGTCTCAGTCACATGTCCAGTGGTTTAAGACAATCCCATTGGAAAACCAAACGACTAAGCAGGATCCAAGGCAGAAGCCCGTTTATACAGACTGGGTGTGCAATTGGAGAGACAATAATTCAAGGAGTGAAGCATTTATATGAGACAAATCAGATAACTTACGGCAACACAGAGAGTTATAGACCTTATGAGCTAACTGAGAATAACTGAGATATAGACTGTTGTGTCCAAAAGTTCTCATGAAGTAAGTGATGCAGGGAAGGGCCATAAAGTCATAGTATCTGCTTCACAAAACTGCCAAAATCAGGACTTGAGGACTCTCAACCAGGTTGAGTTGCAGCTGTACAGCCGATGATGTACAGCAAAAGTTCAGTTCAGTTCAGTAGCTCAGTAGTGTCCAACTCTTTGCAACCCCATGAATCGCAGCACGCCAGGCCTCCCTGTCCATCATCAACTCCTGGAGTTCACCCAGACTCACATCCATTGAGCTGGTGATGCCATCCAGCCATCTCATTCTCTGTCATCCCCTTTTCCTCCTGCCCCCAATCCCTCCCAGCATCAGACTCTTTTCCAATGAGTCAGCTCTTCGCATGAGGTGGCCAAAGTACTGGAGTTTCAGCTTTAGCATCATTCCTTCCAAATGAAATGTATCTGACCCCCATGTGAATATCACTGAGACTGAGAAAGCCTGCACTAGGGCAATCTTCACAAGTTTCTTAGAAACTCTCAGTGAACAAGATAAAAGGGGGTTGGGTGTTACACGTCTTGAGGACCTGCTGTGTGTCAGGTCCAGCACACAACCTCTCTTCAACCTCACGTGGAACTCCGCTCAATGTTATGGGGCAGCAGGGATGGATGGCAGGGGAGTTTGTAGGGCAATAAATACATGCATATGTACAGCTGAGTCCCTTTGCTATTCACCTGAAACTACCACAACAGTGCAAATTGGCTACACTCTGATACAAAATAAAATAATAAAACAAAGGAAGTAGATATTATGACATCACTTTATAGAAAGGAAATAGAGTTTCAGAAAGAGGAATAACTCCTCCATAAATAACTCATTTTAGCTAGAACTTCAATCCAAATCTTTTACTTACAAACCACAAAGCTGAGATGTTACTGGGGAAAACGGTGCAAGTTATGTTTTCTCTAATTTTAAAATGGAAATCATTTTAACAATCACTTACAACTTTTAACAAAGCAGGAAAATGTCATTGTGTTCATGTCTGGATTATATGTCAATAATTTTAGTCTGACTTTACTAACATTTAATAAATGTAGATACTGTACTATTAGAATGCTCATTTAAACATTAAAATTCATTTTAATAGCTTTATTAGGGAGATAAAATTGAAGGTTACTTTTATAACTATATAACATTTTTTTGTCCAGAATCAATGTAGACGGTGATTGCAACATGAAATTAAAAGCCACTTACTCCTTGGAAGGAAAGTTATGACCCACCTAGACAGCATATTAAAAAGCAGAGACATTACTTTGTCAACAAAGGTCCATCTAATCAAGGCTACGGTTTTTCCGGTAGTCATGTATGGATGTGAGAGTTGGGCTATAAAGAAAGCTGAGTGCAGAAGAATTGATGCTTTTGAAGTGTGGTGTTGGAGAAGACTCTTGAGAGTCCCTTGGACTGCAAGGAGATCCAACCAGTCCATCCTAAAGGAGATCAGTCCTGAGTTTTCATTGGAAGGACTGATGTTGAAGCTAAAACTCCAATATTTTGACTACCTAATGGGAAGAGCTGACTCATTTGAAAAGACCCTGATGTTGGGAAAGATTGAAGGCAGGCGAGAAGGGGACGACAGAGGATGAGATGGCTGGATGGCATCACTGACATGGGTGGACATGAGTTTGGGTGAACTCCGGGAGTTGGTGATGGACAGGGAGGCCTGGCGTGCTGCAGTCCATGAGGTTGCAAAGAGTCAGACACGACTGAGCGACTGAACTGAATTGAATATTTTTAAACTGAATTTTGAAACTTTTACAATAAGCTTATATTAAAAACTATAAAATTAGAAACCAGATTTTGTTTGCTGTTGTTCAGTCATTAAGTTGTGTCTGACTCTTTGTGACCCTGTGAACTGTAGCACTCCAGGCATCCCTGTCCTTCACTATCTCCCAGAGTTTGCTCAAATTCGTGTATATTGAGTCAGTAATGCCATCCTTCCATCTCGTCCTCTGTCACCCCCATCTCCTCTTGCCCTCAATCTTTCCCAGCATCAGGGTCTTTCCAATGAGTCAGCTCTTCGCATCAGGTGGTGAAAGTATTGGGACTTCAGCTTCAGCACCAGTCCTTCCAAAGAATAAATTTTAATGTGGCATATATGATTATTTAGGAAAAAGAGAAAATTGCATAGAGGACAGAGACTCATTTATTTGGAATTATATGGATTCGTTAACAATGAAATCTAAAATTCCATTTAATTGAATATTTCTTTTGCATTATAGGAAACAGAGGAAAAAGAAAGAAGGACACAAGGTTTTTACTTCTAAGGAGCTTGCAAAATATGTTTTGTCCAAATAATGCAAGTGTTTGGAATGCTTTCTCCTCTCAGTTTTCCCACAAATATCCCAGCCACCATTAATGGGTGTAATATTCTCTAGCCTTCCATTCATAGTACCTTGCTGGAATTTCTGATTCTAACTGCATTATTATTAGTTTCCTCCCCAAAATTTTAAGCCTCAATGGCCACGTTTTTATGCTTATTCAACTATATATTCCGTTATCACCTAATGCAGTGTCTTGCACACACTATAAAGTCAATAAATGCTTGCTAAATTGAAATAATTCCAGCCCCAGGGCCAAATGCTCACAGATTTCCATAATCTCAGAGAAGGCGCAAGTGTGGAGGTGTTGCAAAAGAGTGCCTGTGCTTAGCAAGCATGTTTATACCCGGGGTTAGTGGCCTCTATTTTTAATTTACCTGATTTTTCTGCAGTATTGACTTTTTTCTTAAATAATCCTTATTTACATCCGAAGATCAGAAGTCTTTCAAGCTGAATCCTTGCCTACACACATATTTATGAGCTGTGCTCACAAAATGCTCAGGAACATTAAAAATTCCTGACATGAAAAATGGATTGCACCACAAAGTTTTTTTAGATGGGCCAAGTAAATAAATATGTAGCTCATTTGTGGAGCAGTCCTAGATGGGAGGTTAGACTGCTGTGGCCCAAAGTTTATAAAAACACAACAGGTGCTTTTAGAAAATTGATTGGAACGGCGAGTGAAGCCTGCCATCTACAGGCCAAAGTGTGTATTACCATGTGGGTGCTGGTAGTTTTGAGTCCAAGAACCCGTAACAAGTCTTAGGGAACGCTCATTGATCCCATCTCAAAGCGACAGCTCTGTGTCGAATTGTTTGGAGCCAATGCTTTGTTCCTGTCTTTCAATGTCAGTGTGTAAGCCAACAATGTAAAACTATCTAAAAGGCGATGCTCCTTCCCACCTGGTTTCCTACAAAATCATTACCTTACAAAACTGAAGATAAACTGTGTCTCCCACTTTTATCATCACGCTCTGCACTTTTTGAATTGTTAGTACCTTTGTATTTTTCATTTTTCCCAAGAGTTGGTTAATTCCTACAGTACAGGGGACCCCTAAAATTCATCTTTGTATGGTCTCTTGCCTAGCGCAATATCTGACATGTGGCAGATACTCTGAAGATGCAATGCCATATAACATAGAGATGAAAGGCTATAAAAATTAAGGGAATAAATTAATAAATGAATGAGAAGATGACTCAACAAAGTAATGATTTCTTCCTTCTCTTTTTTCAAATCATATAGAGATTTATGAATAAAATTTATACTAGAGATGTGTGTATTAACACATACAGATTTATGCCTAGATAAGAATATATGTAGGGCTTCCCTGGTGGCTTGGACAGTAAAGAATCTACAGGAGAACTGGGTTCAAGTCCCAGGTCAGGAAGATCCCCTGGAGAAGGAAATGGCAACCCACTCCAGTATTCTTTCCTGGAGAATCCTATGGACAGAAGAGCCTGGTGGGCTGCAGTTCACCAGGTCACAAAGAGTTGGACACAACTGAAGTGACTTAGCATACGTGCACATCTGTGAGGGGCAGGGGTGGAGAGGTGAAAGTTACTCAACCAAGCAAGAATTCTGAGTTGAATTATCCAGGCAAGAGTACTGGAGTGGGGTGCTATTCCCTTCTCCAGAGAATCTTCCCGATCCAGGGATGGAGTCTCAGTCTTAGGTACCGCAGGCAGATTCTCTACCCTCTGAGCCACCAGCGGAGCTCATATACATGAACACATGTTGTATATACACATACATATCTCCATATATATAGTCAGCTGATTTTCAACTTCTACAGTAAATCAAAGGTTTTAACACTTTTTATTAAAATCTTAAAACCCATGTATTAAGATCTTATTAAATTCAGATTTAGGGTCTTGGCTATGTCATTTTATCAGATAGAATATTCTGAAAGATTCATTTATTTATAAAACTAACATGGCACCCAGACCACAGTTATTGCTTCTTATTTAGTTTGTTCTTTCTGTGATTGACCAGATAGCTCTAGTCAGATGAAACGAGAGTCAAGGAAAAAAAAAATTGTTTAGATTGCTATGGAGGTAAAGTTTAAAAAAAAAAAAAGATGGAAAAGCAAAAATATTGAGAGAACCCAGTTCTCTTCTTACTTCCTTATCAATACAACCTTGAAACTTTTTTGCACTTTTATCCTTCAGTTATCTTTAAAAAGAAGTAGCCACATGGATGGATCTAGAAATTTTCATACTGATTGAACTAAGTCAGACAGAAAAGCACAAATATCATATGATATTGCTTACATGTGGGTTCTTACAAAATGGTACAAATGAACCAATTTACAAAACAGAAATAGAGTCCCAGATGTAGTAAAAAATCTTATGGCTACTAGGGGGGAAGGGAGGAGGGAGATTGGAATTAACATAAACACACTACTATATATAAAATAGATGGCTTTCTGAGTGGCTCAGCTGGTAAGGAATCTGCCTGCAATGCAGGAGACCCAGGTTTGACCCATGGGTTGGGAAGATCCCCTAGAGGAGGAAATGGCAGCCCACTCCAGTATTCTTGCCTGAAGAATCCCATGGACAGAAGAGCCTGGTGGGCTACAGTCCATGGGGTCACAAAAGAGTCAGACACAACTGAGTGGCTAACACTTTAATTTCCTATATATAAAATAGGTAACTAATAAGGACTTACTATATAACACACAGAACTGTACTCAGTGGTCTGTGGTGACCTATATAGGAAAATAATCTAAAAAGAGTGGTTATACGTATATGTATAACTAATTCACTTTGCTGTATACCTGAAATTAACACAACACTGTAAGTTAGCTATACTCCAATAAAAACTTTTTAAAACAAGATTGGGAGTTCGTGTACACCTGTGGCTGATTCATGTCAATGTATGGCAAAACCAATCGTAGAATAAAGTAAAAATAAAATTAAAAAAATAAAATAAAACAAAAAATAAAATAAAAGAAGAGTCCAACATTCATTGTTCACTGCTGTGTGTGATCAGGTGCTGCATTTGGTAATTCTATGAATTGTCTCATTTAATCTGCCGCATAGCCCCAAGCTGAGAGACATCTACTGATATAACCATTTCATGAACCAGGAAACTAGATCTCAAGGAAATTATTTCTGCAGGGTTACAGTGCAGGAAGAACACTGGACCCAACGCACAGCAACTGGTAAGAGCCCACTCTGTGTTCAGGGATGTCACACTGGTAGCTGGAAGTCAGCTGTAACGAAGTTGTTTTAGTTCAGTTCCATCCCTCAGTCGTGTCCCACTATTTGTGACCCCATGGACTACAGCACACCAGGCTTCCCTGTCCATCATCAACTCCTGGAGCTCACTCAAACTCATGTCCATCAAGTCGGTGATGCCATTCAACCATCTCATCCTCTGTCGTCCCCTTCGTCTCCCACCTTCAATCTTTCCCAGCATCAGGGTCCTTTCAAATGAGTCAGTTCTTCGCAACAGGTGGCCAAAATATTAGAGTTTCAGCTTCAGCATCAGTCCTTTCAATGAATATTCAGGATTCATTCCTTTTAGGATGGACTGGTTGGATTCCCTTGCTGTCCAAAGGACTCTCAAGAGTCTTCTCCAACACCATAGTTCAAAAGCATCAGTTCTTTGGCACTCAGCTTTCTTTATAGTCCAACTCTCACATCCATACATAACTACTGGAAAAAACATATCCTTCACTAAACGGACCTTTGTTTATATCATGTAAATGCAACTCTGACTCCTGTCCCCAGAGCCAGTTATTAAATGTGTACCAGCATAATAGTATATGAAGAAATAAAATTGAAGAACAGTCAACTCCAAAATGTATGTTCTTTCAAACACACCACCATACACAAAAGATAAGGAATTGTCTATTTAAGACTCATATAGAATTTTATACTTGATAAAATAACATTTTATACCAGCTGTCCCCAACCTCTGTGGTCCAGGGAGCAGTTTTGTGGAAGATAATTTTTCCACTGATGGAGAAGGGGTATAGTTTCAGGGTGATTCAAGGACATTACATTGACTGTGCACTTTGTTTCCATTATTGTTTCATCAGCTCCCCTTCAGACCATCAGGTGTTCGATTCTGGAAGTTGGGGACCCTGTTTTTTACAATAAAATGAACCTGATTTCCATTTCACTTTTCTTCCTCCCTTTTTCCATCCTTTCTCCCTAGTCATCACTACCATACTCTGAGCTCCTGGTATATGCTAGGTACTGGACATCAACTGCAATATTTTTTAACACTGAGGAAAATAAGGTATGGATCAGTCCCAGGATTTAGACAAAAACGTAAATTAACTAAGGATGGAGCCCTGACTCCAGATTAAATATTTCATACTTTTTATCTGCTCTGAGAGTCTTACAGTCACTTTCAACACCTAGCTCAAGTTCCTTCTTCTGAGAGGTCCTAGAGACCCACCATTCTCCCTTTATTCATCTCTTCAATGAATAGCTGAGCACAGAGTATATGCCCCATGATTCCAGGTGCTAAGATGCAACAGTGGAGTAGGAGGCAGTTTCTTTCTTGTGGGGAGAGCTGGGGTAAAAGTAACTGAGAGCAGAAATCACATGGTCCAGCAAGGAGTAGGCCTGAACTGTGTGACCTTGGACAAGTGACTTAATCTCCTTGTGGCTCAGTTTCCTATCATATGTTAAAAGAGAATAATAATACGATCTGTGTCTTAAGTTGTTGTGAGGATTTCTGTGCCTTAAGTTGTTGTGAGGATTGAATGTTATAATGTTGAGTCGCTAAGTGCTCAATACATGTTAGCTGAGACTTTTAAAGTATCTAATTACAACTTGTAGTTTGAGCTCTGAAAGAAATACAATAGACTAGGATTGGGGTGAGGGTGGATTATTTTAGACAGTGTGATCAATAAAGTTCTCTCTGACGAATTGATAGGAGGATGAGAAGGTATCCATTTTGACATTAGATGGAGAAAGAACATTTCCAGCATATGAACTGAACTGCTGATCTCTGAAGTGAGAAAGTATTTTGTGCTCAAGCAAATGCAAGAGCTTAGTATTTTGGGAACACGGGGAGAATGGAAGGAGATGAATATTAAGTGAGAGGTGGGGACCAAACTATGCATGGCCCTTAGGGTCTCATGGACTTTGCATTTTATTCTAAGAGCAAAGGAAAATCTGAAGCTCTTCTTGTAGTTTTTCTGTCTTAGGTCTTATTTTCATGCAGGAATCACTCCTCTCAACATCCCCCCACTTCTCTGCAGCCCATGATTAAAGACATCAGGGTCTATCTAGTTTTAGAGTTTTTCCATTATTTCTTCTGTGAAAACTTCAAGAGATGATGAGCAGTCATTTGGAAAATGACAATATTTCCAAAGTTCTTTAAGTCCCAGATCTTTTTCATTAGTTTCAAAATCCCTCGGTTTAAATACAGCATTTGTATTTGAAGTCCACTGATTATTCCTCCAAATATATACACGGGTGTACTTTTTGGAGAGAACAGTTTTCCATAGCTTTCATCAAAACTCAGCAGGGTTTTGATTCAAGAATGGTTAAGGACCGTTGGCTTAAATTGCCTAAACGCCTACACATTCTGTTTTTATGCCTTCTCATTTTCCAGAAGGCTCCCTTATGATTCAGAGGAAGACAATTAGGTGTCCTTCGACATCTAGTGAGAATCTTAATCTTAACCTGAGTTTTCCAGTCTTAACGAGGAATCTCTTCGGTGGCTCAGTGGGTAAATAATCTGCCTGCAATGCTAGAGACCACATGCAATGCAAGAGACTGCCTGTAATGCAAGAGACTGCCTGTGATGCAGGAGACCTGGGTTCAGTCCCTGAGCTGGGAGGATTCCTGGGAGGAGAAGGAAATGACAACCCACGCCAGTATCCATGCCTGGCAAATCCCAAGGACAGAGGAGCCTACAGTCCATGGGGTCACAAGAGTCGGACACGACTTAGCAAGTAAACCACACAAACCTTACAATTGTGTAGTAACCTACTAATTGTCTCTCTGGGAAAGTACTATTATTAAGATCAGCATCCTTGTTTTGCTAGTGGCAAAACAGCCTTATATTTGGACTGACTGGGAAAGACCTTGTTTTCAATCCTGTGTTTATTCCTTTTACCTGGATGTCCCAAGAACAGCTCAGTGCCACTGCAACTAGTACTCCAGACTGCCTCTCTTCTCTGTTCTAGTCTAACTAGTCATCAAGTCAAGAAATACTTGGAGTAACAGGCAACTTTTGCCTAGTGTACAAAATGAAGCAGGGCAAAGGTTAATAGAGTTTTGCCAAGAGAATGCATTGGTCATAGCAAAAACTATCTTCCAACAACACAAGAAAAGATTCTACACATGGGCATCAGCAGATGGCCAACACTAAAATCAGACTGATTACATTCTTTGCAGCCAAAGATGGAGAAGCTCTATACAGTTAGCAAAAAAAAAAAAAAAAACTGGGAGCTGACTGTGGGTCAGATCATGAACTCCTTATTGCCAAATTCAGACTTAAATAGAAGAAAGTGGGGAAAACCACTAGATCACTCATTTATGACCTACATCAAATCCCTTACAATTATACAGTGGAAGTGAAAAATAGATTCAAGGGATTAGATCTGATAGACAGAGTGCCTATGGATGGAGGTTCCTGACATTGTACAGGAGACAGGGAGCAAGACCATTTCCAAGAAAAAGAAGTACAAAAAGGCAAAAATGGTTGTCTGAGGAGGCCTCACAATTGGCTGTGAATAGAAGAGAAGAGAAAGGCAAAGGAGAAAAGGAAAGATATACCCATTTGAATGCAGAGTTCCAAAAAATAGCAAGGAGAGATAAGAAAGCCTTGCTCAGTGATCAATGTAAAGAAACAGAGGAAAACAATAGAATGGAAAAAACTAGAGCTGTCTTCAAGAAAATTAGAGATATGAAGGGAAGGTTTCATGTAAAGATGGACACCATAAAGGACAGAAATGGTATAGATCTAACAGAGGCAGAAGATATTAAGAAGTTGAGGTGGCAAAAATACACAGAAGAACTATACAAAAAAGTTCTTCACTACCCAGATCATCACAATGGTGTGATCACTCACCTTGAGCCAGACATCCTGGAATGTGAAGTCAAGTGGGCCTTAGGAAGAATTGCTACAAACAAATCTAGTGGAGGTAATGGAATTCCAGTTGAGCTATTTAAAATCCTGAAAGATGATGCTGTGAAAGTGTTGCATTCAATATGCCAGGCAAATTTGGGAAACTCAGCAGTGGTCACAGGACTGGAAAAGGTCAGTTTTCATTCCAATCCCAAAGAAAGGCAATGCCAAGCAATGCTCAAACTACCACACAATTGCACTTATCTTACATGCTAAAAAAGTAATGCTCAAAATTCTCCAAGCCAGGCTTCAACAGTGCATAAATTATGAACTTCCAGGTGTGCAAGTTAGATTTAGAAGAGGCAGAAGAACCAGAGATCAAATTACCAACATCCTCTGGATCATCAAAAAAGTAAGAAAGTTCCAGAAAAATATCTACTTCTGTTTTATTGATTATACCAAAGCCTTTGACTGTGTGGGCCACAACAAACTGTGGAAAATTCTGAAAGAGGTGGGAATACTAGACCACTTGACCTGCCTCTTGGGAAATTTGTATGCAAGCCAGGAAGCAACAGTTAGAACTGGACATGGAACAACAGACTGACCCCAAATAGAGAAAGGAATGTGCCAAAGCTGTATATTGTCACCTTCCTCCTTTAGTTCATATGCAGAGTACATCATGAGAAATGTTGGGTTGGATGAAGCACAGGCTGGAATCAAGATTGCTAGGAGAAATATCAATAACCTCAGATAAGCAGGCAGAAAGTGAAGAAGAACTAAAGAGTCTCTTAATGAAAGTGAAAGAGGAGAGTGAAGAAAGTTGGCTTAAAATTCAACATTCAGAAAACTAAGATCATGGCATCTGGTCCCATCACTTCATGGCAAATAAGTGGGGAAACAATGGAAACAGTGATAGACTTTATTTTGAGGGGGCTCCAAAATCATTGCAGATGGTGATTTCAGCCATGAAATTAAAAGACTCTTACTGCTAGGAAGAAAAGTTATGACCAACCTAGACAAGATTAAAAAAAACAGAGACATTACTTTGCCAACAAAGGTCCACCTAGTCAAAGCTATGATTTTTCCAGTAGTCATGTATGGATGTAAGAGTTGGACTATAAAGAAAGCTGAGCATGAAAGGATTGATGCTTTTGAACTGTGGTGTTGGAGAAGACTCTTGCAAGTCCCTTGAACTGTGAGTAGATCTAACAAGTCCATCCTAAAGGAAATCAAGCGTGAATATTCATGGGAAGGACTGATGCTGAAGCTGAAACTCCAATACTTTGGCTACCTGATGGAAAGAACTGACTCATTAGAAAAGACCCTGATGCTGGAAAAGATGGAAGGTGAGAGGAAAAGGGGATGACAGAAGATGAGATGGTTGGATGGCATCAGCAGCTCAATGGACATGATTTTGAATAAACTCCAGAAATTGGTGATGGAGAGGGAGGCCTGATGTACTGCAGTCCATGGATGGGGTCACAAAGAGTCTGACAGAACTGAGTGACTGAACTGAACTGAACTAGTCATCATACTGAAAAAGAGAATTGAGTTAAAGACTCCACTTCAGTGGGCTTACAATATAGAAACTGATACAACCTAGAAAATGTCAGGGCCACTTATGTCTTAGTTTCCTTTTCTGCTCTGCTTACATTTCCTCTGTAGCAATGAATTCTTAGCTTTCCAAAGTTGGTGAAGGGAATCGAATACTAGGGAAGAGTAAAAGCTCAAATATCACTCTTCTTCATCAAGGTCAACGTAACCACATGGCCTGAGTCTTCATGTGGTCCATTGGTGAACCACATTGCTCATCCATGGCCACCCCGTAGCCCCCCAGACCCAGTTAGGTTCAAAATTCCAGCCCCACAGAGGAGGTCATGACAAGCAAGAGACACTAGAGAATCGATAATTGGCAGGAGTAGAATACAACCCATTAATAGCATGTAAATAACATTTTCCTCTACTCTAGAATCAACCATAAGATGAACATATCCTAAGCTTCATTATTGTTATCAGCACTAGGCAGACAACACTCTCCATTCATAGAGATTGCAGATAGGTGATGAAAGTCCTTAGCAAGTGTATATGTATAGCTGTTTCCCCGTGAGAGAGCTTCTCTTGTGATTCAACTGGTAAAGAATCTGCCTGCAATGTGGAAGACCTGGATTGGATCCCTGGGTTGGGAAGATCCCCTGGAGAAGATAAAGGCTACTCATTCCAGTATTCTGGCCTGGAGAATTCCATGGACTGTATAGTCCATGGGGTTGTAAAGAGTCAAAACATGACTGAGTAACTTTCACTTTCCCATAAATAACAGCTATTGTTTTTCTCAAAAAGAAAAAAGAAAGTCACATTTTAAAATTTAAACATCCAGAAAGATGAAGCAAGATATTCTGGTGATCTTACGTATCTCCCAAGCAAGTTATTAAGAATCCGTCAAATCTTCTCCCAGCTATCCCGCATCCCATATCTCCTGCTTGCTCTTTGTTTCACAAACAGCCCGCTCCTTATACTCTTCCCTGTGTCTTCCTCCCAAAGCGAATTAATAACTTACCTTGCTTCTTTGGGGGCTTTCCGGCTGGCTCAGTGGTAAAGAATCTGCCTGCCAATGCAGGAGACACAGGAGAACAGGTTTGATCTCTGAATTGGGAGGATCCCTTGGAGTTCATTGTTCAGTCACTCAGTAGTGTCCAACTCTTTGTGACCCCATGGACTGCAGCATGCCAGGCTTCCCTGTCCTTCAAAATCTCCTGGAGCTTACACAAACTCATGTCCATTAAATCAGTGATGCCATCCAACCATCTCATCCATTTCATCTCTGTCATCCCCTTCTCCTCCTGCCTTCAATCTTTCCCAGCATCAGGGTCTTTTCCAATAAGTCAGTTTTTGGAAAGGATTGGAAAGATCCCTTGGAGTAAGAAATGGCAACCCACTCCAGTATTCTTGCTTGAGAAATCCAATGCACAGAGGAGCCTGGCAGGATACAGTCCCTAGGGTCACAGTGTCAGACAGGACTGAACATGCGTCACTTGTTCCATTTCTAATTCTCTCTCCATGTCACCCATTATACAGATTGTGTGCAAGCATGCTGTCACTTCAGTCGTGCCCAACTCTGTGTGAACTATGGACTGTGGCCCACCAGGCTCCTCTGTCCTTGGGATTCTCCAGGCAAGAAAACTGGAGTGGATTGCCATGCCCACCTCCAGGGGATCTTCCCAATTCCGGCATGGAACCTGGGTCTCTTACATCTCCTGCATTCACAGGCGCATTCTTTACCACTAGTGCCACTTGGGAAGCCCATTATACAGATTATCTACAGTCAAATAACAATGGGCAGGAAAGAGGAGGGGCTCTGACTGAGGGGCTTGGCATCCCCTCCCTCCTCCAGCACCTGCAGTTCTCTCCTCTCAAGCTTTGGATGTGACTCAAAAGAGCCCAGCAAGCATGCAAGCTAAGGGTCCCCCTCTCTATCGGGTGAGGATGAGGATACAGAAAGGTAACATTCTCATTAGGGGTGGGAAGGAAGGAGTATGGGGAAAGGTAGGGGCCCCTCCCATCTTATTTGATCCTACTGTCTTCACACTGATGGTGGAAGGGCAAACTCTCCATAGGGTGTCTTGGACTGTTAACACCCTTGCACCAGATATTTTACTTTTCAGAAAGTCCCTATCACTTCCTCCTCCCTATCCTCCTCCTCCTCCTAAGTGATTCACCAAAGGGACTTCAACTTATATTGAATTAGATTGTGCTCTTTTGAGGCTTTCTCCTGCATCTTAGTGTGACATGCCTTTCACTTTGCCCTGCATCTATTTGTGAGTTGTGATGGACTCTAATGAGATGGAAAATATACTGGAGATCTTACTCCACATGTTCAGGACTTTGTCATTTTTAATGGGCTTTCGCATAATCACCAGCTGCTCCGCTTCCCTTCCCCTTGCCCCTCCTCCTCTTTGCCCTCCTTTCTTCTATTGAAACCAGATACCTGTGTAATAAAAATAGAAGTTGGGTGTTTTTATTTGTTTTTGGAAACCCAATCATTGAGACCATATGTTTGAGCACTATTTTTACAAAGTAACTTTTACAGGTGATCTTCTGGGCAACAGAGGTGTTTTCTTTCCAATCACTGCCTTAGAATCCAGGATACTGGGTTTCAAAGGTGGGATTACTCGGGGGAAAGTGTGTCTGCTTAGCTGCTGTTATCTTGACCTTATAAACCCTCATGCAGGTGCCTGTCTCCTGGGCCATTCAAATTGCTGCAAGAAGAGGCGATGACAGTTTGATTTCACCCAGTCCCTTGAGTTATGAGTAATTTTGCTAGACTCTTGTCATTTTCTGGCAGTTTTCTTGAAGTTGTGCTGAATTTGCAAACAAAGGCAACGACAAACAATGGTCTAAGCTGCTTTGAGATGGCCTCATTAAACTGCAGCCTGCCGGAAGCTTGCTGCTTATAGCAATGAACATATTTGAACTTGACAATGAAGTCACCATCTAAAATGCTGTTCACATTGCTTGGGATGATAAAGTTGTCTCATGTGCAACTAAGCAAAAAAATATATTTTTAATTCATTAAATATATAAGGAAGGAAAAAAGAAAGAGCAGAAAACTGCTCCTTGGAGAAAGAAATGGCAACCCACTCCAGTAGTCTTGCCCGGAGAATCCCATGGACAGAGGAGCCTAGCAGGCTGAAGTCCATGGGGTTGCAAGAGTCAGACACGACTTAGCAACTAAACTACCACCACTAGAAAACTGCTCCAGTTTTCAGAACAGCTAATATTCCCCTTTCCTGCTGTTATTTCAGCCTTGGCACCAATAAGCAGTGTCTCTCAGGAGGAAAATGGCAACCCACTCCAGTATTCTTGCCTGAAAAAACTCCACAGACAGAGGACCCTGGCAGGCTATAGTCTGTGGGGTCCCAAAGAGCAGGACATGACTGAGCAACTGATATTTAATCATACATGCAAGCTGTCTGGAACTTGGGTGTACAGACATCCTTTCTGTTTGGGGAATACAATGATCTCTGCACATGCCTCCTGTTGAGAGATGGGGTTCTGTGTCGTGCTCTCCAGCGTCTTTTTAATTTCAGAAGTATGCATTTGTGAGATTATAGGAAGCCCTTAAAAATAGCAGACTCCTTACCATGAGAGTAAGGTCCCCAGCATATTTTCCACCTCAGTAGCCTCCATCACAACCCACAGACAAAAGTAGCGCAAAGAAAAATGAATGCCACTTCGAGATGTAGGAGAGGATCTCAAAGGAATACAGTTTCTTCAATGTAAATTGAGATCCCTTATGTGAATCATTTAGTCTATGGGACTCAGTTTCCACAGATATTAATTATGATAAAATGGACTAACCTGTTATCCTCAGAATTTATTAGATTATAAGAGATTATTTCTATTTTAAATAACAAATATATTTAAAAATAGATCATAATGAAAATATGAAAACTATGGAATTGGTTGTCCCAAGTGTCTAGTTATCTGAAGTGTCTGTCACAAACACTTTCTGGATTCATGTGTGTGCATTTAGTCGTTCAGTCACAGCCAACTTTTTGCAACCCCGTGGACTGTAGCCAACCAGGCTTCTCCGTCCATGGGGATTCTCCAGGCAAGAATACTGGAGGGAATCGCCATGCCCTCCTCCAGGGGATCTTCCCAACCCAGGGACTGAAACTAGGTCTCCCACACTGCCATCTGAGCCACCAGGGAAGCCCTGGATTCATAACCCTCTAAGTTAAGAATTAAGCCTGTGCTCATTATTTTCAACTGTGCCTCAGATCATCAATACCTTATTGCAAGATTCAGGCTCAAATTGAAGTAGGGAAAACCACTAGACCATTCAAGCATGACCTAAATCAAATTCCTTATGATTATACAATAGAGATGACAAACAGTTTCAAGAGACTAGATCTAGTAGACAGAGTGCCTGAAGAACTAAAGACAGAAGTTCATAACATTGTACAGGAAGTGGTGATCAAAACCATTCCCAAGAAAAAGAAGTGCAAAACGGCAAAGTGATTATCTGAGGATGCCTTACAAATAGCTGAGAAAAGAAGAAAAGTGAATGGCAAAGGAGAAAGAGAAATATATACCCAGCTGAATGCAAAGTTTCAGAGAATAGCAAAGAGAGATAAAAAAGTCTTCTTAAGTGAACAGTGCAAAAAATAGGGGAAGACAATAGAATGGGACAGACTAGAGGTCTTTTTTTAAAAACTGGAGACATCAAGGAGACATTTCATGCAAAGATGGGCACAATAAAAGACAGAAATGGTCTGGACCTAACAGAAGCAGAAGAGATTTAAAAAGGGTGGCAAGAACACATGGAAGAACTGTACAAAAAGTCTTAATGACCTGGATAACCATGGTGGTGAGGTCATTCACCTAGAGCCAGACATCCTAGAATGTGAAGTCAAGTGGGCCTTAGAAAGCATCACTACAAGCAAAGCTAGTAGGGGTGATGGAGTTCCATTTGAGCTGTTTCAAATTCTAAAAGATGATGCTGTTAAAAGTGTTGCACTCTATATGTCAGCAAATTTGTAAAACTCAGTAGTCCCACAGGACTGGAAAATGTCAGTTTTCATTTCAATCCCAAAGAAAGGCAATGCTAAAGAATGCTCAAATTATCTTCCAATCGTACTTATTTCACATGCTAGCAAGATTATGCTCAAAATCCTTCAAGTTAGGCTTTAGGAATATGTGAACCAAGAACTTACAGATGTACCAACTGGATTTAGAAAAAGCAGAGCAACCAGATATCAAATTGCCAACATCTACAGGATCATAGAAAAAGCAAGGAAATTCTAAAAAAAAAAAAATCTACTTCTGCTTCATTGACTAGGCTAAAGCCTTAACTGTGTGGATCACAAAAAACTGTGAAAAATTCTTAAAGAGATGGGAATAGCAGACCACCTTATCTGCCTCCTGAGAAACCTGTATTCAGGACAAGAAGCAACAGTTAGAATTAGACATGAAGCAATGGACTGTTTCAAAACTGAGAAGGAGTAATTCAAGGCTGTATGTTGTCCCCCTGCTTATTTAACTTGTATGCAGAATACACCAGGTGAAATGCTCATCTGGATGACTCACAAGCTGGAATCAAGATTTCCAGGAGAAATATTAACAGCCTCAGATGTGCAGGTGATAACACTTTAATGTCAGAAAATGAAGAGAAACTATAAGAGCCTCTTGAAGGTGAAAGAATCGAGTGTGCACTTAATCCAGTCTGATCCCACTTAGATATCCAATGACAAAGAGACAGGAAGTCATAAAGCTGAGTCAGGTTAATGGCAGGATTCCAGGTAGAAGATTCAAATGACTCAGCTATTCTCTGCCCTGGAACCTCCCTGGTTATTTTCCTGCCCAAGTTTTTGACACCCTCTCCTATTCCACCAGATATTTGAATGTCCTGGCAAATATTTTTGCTTAAAATAAATGGAGTCAGATTTTATCACTCGAAATGACAAAGAGATCTGTACTAATATACACATCTTGCCTGAGTTCTCTGAACTTCAGTTCAGTTCAGTTCAGTTCAGTTCAGTTCAGTCGCTGAGTCGTGTCTGACTCTTTGTGAGTCTAAGGACTACTGCATGCCAGGCTTCCCTGTCTCTGAACTTAAGGACCCCTTATGCTTACCCACTATTATATCACCAGTGCTAATAAAGTCTAATCAAAGAAAGGGAGTTTAACACACATTGAAAGAATAGAGGAATAAACAAATGAATGAGGAAATAGAAGATACTTAAATAAACTAAATGCAAAACTTTGTTCTCACTTTTTTTTTAATCTTCACCTCAAAGATGAAAGATGCATGGCTTTTAGTTGATTCAAAATTCAATTCTCGTCCCAAGAAATTTGGCAAGCACTCAATTAGAGCATAATTAGAAGAGCACAGAATTAAGAAACCTCAAACTATTATGCTAATAATCTCAAATATTAGGATATTTGTGATCCTAGCCTTACCCTTGAAAGCTGTAGCACAGAAAACTGGGAAAACAAAGACTTGAGCATATCTGAACAAATTAGAACTCTGACTTCTTCTAAAATACCTTTTCACAATTATTTGGCCTTCCAAATGGCCAAAGAAACATGCCTGTCTTTTGGTGTCATTTTAAGAGGCCACTCTTGACAATGACTGATGAGAAAAGCCAATAAAATAAATGCTTTCCCATATAAATTTAAAACCAACTGAAACAGAGTTAGAAAACAGTCAAAGGAAATAAAAATCTTTCTCAGCTACCATTAGAAACTCTTTAGGTGGATGTGGCCACAGGGTCTTAGCAGTGATTGCCGTTCAGTCGCTAAGCCGTAACCATCTCTTTGTGACCCCGTGAACTGTAGCATGCCAGGCGTCCCTGCCCTTCACTGTCTCCAAGGAGTCGGCTCAGACTCATGTCCATTGAGTCCGTGATGCCATCCAACCATCTCATCCTCTGTCATCTCCTTCTCCTCTTGCCCTCAGTCTTTCCCAGCACCCAGGTCTTTTAGTAGTGATGTGTGCCTCTAATACAACAATGAAAACTGAGGACTGAAAGGGTTACATAACTTAAGGTCAGTCAAGTGCGTAAGCAAGAATTTCAAACTCAGGTTGTCTAACTTCAAAGACTATATCCTAACTATATTTTCTCCCTTTACTCAATGAGGGAATAAAAGATACATAAATGAATGGGAAAGAGGACCCTCCAGGAAGCAATAGGTCATCAATTTCAACTCAGGCACTAAGGACCTTAGTCATCTCCATATTCTTGCCCAAGGCAGACTCTGGGTTTCCACATGAAAGTATCTTTTCCACTTAGGCCCTGGCAAGACTACACCTGCAACGATGGATTAAACTTTGAACACTGAAGGAATGCAACGAACAGTTCCAAAAATAACAGTTCAGGTGAGTAGAAAGACTAATTCATAACAGGAATTTCAAAAAGGAATGAGTTTCAAAGGTATTTCAAATCTTGGCTGAGTGACAAGGAAACGACCTGATTGTAATCTGTGCATATTTAAGAGCTTGAAAAAGAAGAATGAGTGGAATGTATAATATTAGTTTCTTTTTATTTTCACTTTTTTTTTTTTTTAAGGTTACATTTAAGAAGCAAAGGTAAATCCAGGGAAGAGACCACAGAGGGACTAGCCTTTGAAAATGCCTTTAGATATTTAGGGTTGGACCCAGAGCTAAGATTTGGCAGAAGTTCTTACAGAGAAAAAAATAATGATTCAAAGACTGGGAAAGTATCCTTCAGTTTCCTCTTAAGGATTTTGTCATGTTCAAACTGGATAAAGCAGGCTAAGTCCTAAGTCAATAGCAGGCTTATGTAAATAGTACACTGTTGGCATGGGTGAGAAAAGCAGAACAGCTAAGACATCCTGAAAGTTATTCTGTTTCCTCCAAGGGGACAGGTTTAAGTGACGGAAAGTGAGATTGAATATAATACCCAGTTCAAGTAAACTAGTGTGAATTCATTACTGTGGGAAATCAGGGAAATTTGAAGGTAAATGCTTCCCACGGGTATATCTGGGAAAAGGAGAATGGAAAACCTTTAGGAAATAGATCAACATAGATTCAAGGGTTTGTAAAATGTTTGACATCATATTATTTGTTCAAGGATAATAATGATCATTTTGTTGAAATTCAATTTCTACCCAGTAAAGTGAGAAATATACATTAAAAAAAAAATCTCCATGCAGAAAAGGCAAAGCAACATGCTCAGCTCTGGGGAGTTGCTCTTGTTTTCTGATCCTGCTGTTATCGAGTTGGTTGCTTGTCAACTGCTTTGCAGGAAACTAAACATTTTACTTGGGTTCTGAATTTGAAGGGCAGTTTTGATGCTGAAGTTGTATGTACTATAACATATTATTTTGCTTAAATAGTCACTGATGTTGATCTCATTCACCTATACAAGTCTCCTCCTTGGTAACTTCTTTTAGGAGAACCAAAAATTGGGAAAGAAATCATTGTTTCTTGCGAAAAATACCCCAATACATATTACATTGTTTTTAATGTGTCATTGTGTAAAAACTCAGAACTCTAGAAGGTAATTCAGAAGCACTTCTAACAACTAATTTTTTTTTTCTAACGATAATATTAAGCAATGTTTTTGTTCAGTAGCTCAGTCATGTCCAACTCTTTGTAACTCCAGGGACTGCAACACGTCAGGCTTCCCTGTTCTTCACCATATCTCGGGGCTCACTCAAACTCTTGTCCATTGAGTCAGTGATGCCATCCAACCATCTCATCCTTTGTCATCCCCTTCTCCTCCTACCTTCGATCTTTCCCAGCCTCAGGGTCTTTTCCAATGAGTCAGCTCTTTGCATAAGATGGCCAAAGTACTGGAGCTTCAGCTTCAGCATCAGTCCTTCCAATGAATATTCATTTGCTTTCTTTTAGGATTGACTGGTTTGATCTCCTTGCAGTCCAAGAGATTCTCAAGAGGTCTTATCCAACACCACAGTTCAAAAGCATCAGTTCTTTTGCACTCACCCTTCATTATGGTCCAGCTCTCACATCCATACATGACTACTGGAAAACAATGACTAGATAGACCTTTGTTGGCAAATAATGTCTCTGCTTTTTAATACTCTGTCTAGGTTTGTCATAGCTTTTCTTCCAGGGAATAAGCATCTTTAATCCATGGCTGCAGTCACCACCTGAAATGATTTTGGAGCCCAGAAAAATAAAGTCTGTCACTGTTTCCATTGCTTCCCATCTATTTGCCATGAAGTGATGGGACCAGATGTCGTGATCTTAATTTTTTAAAAGGTGAGTTTTAGGTCAGCTTCTCACTCTCCTTTTACCTTCATCAAGAGGCTTTTTAGCTCCTCTTTGCTTTCTGCCATAAAGATGGTGCCATCTGCATATCTGAGGTTACTGATATTTCTCCCAACAGTCTTGATTCCAGCTGTGCTCCATCCAGCCCAGCTTTTAGTATGATGTACACTGCATATAAGTTAAATAGGCACGGTGACAATATACAGCCTTGCCCACTCCTTTCCCAACTTGGAACCAGTCCTTTGTTTCATGTTCAATTTTAACTGTT
>SJYC01018682.1:0-29661 GCA_006408675.1 Madoqua kirkii
GCTGAAAAATGTAGCAGTGCAGTACAACAGCTAGAATCCAGGGGCTGGCACTGAGTGAACAGGCAAGAAGAGTTACTGACGGGAGGAGGGAAAAGCGATGGGAGATGGTGGAGCTGAAGGATCGTCAGCAAGAGGAGACACAGGGGAAGCCGCAATTTCACTCACGCTCGACCTTGATGGAAGATTCTGGTTCCTTGTTGGAGCCAGATGCACATTGCATCTTTGCAAGTGCTCAATTTGAAGGCTTGAATGTTGGAGGCTTACTGTACAAAATGTAGAGGTACCTCAACTCTTACTATAAAAATTCTCAGGGGAATAATTTACGTATTTGTGTTGTCATGGTATGCACACACAGAGACAGACTCCTACATGGTGTTCACAGATGAGGAAGGAAAATGTATCTTGATAAATACTGGAGAAGCAGACTTATCAAAGCACCTCCTAGCACCCTCAATGAGTATACATAATTATCTATGTAAGCCAAAAAAGATACATTCAGTTGCTGATTTTGTGTCATTGTTCAGTCACAGGGTTGTGTCTGACTCTTTGTGATCCCATGGACTGCAACACACCAGGCTTCCCTGTCCTCCACTGTCTCTCAGAGTTTGCTCAAGTGCATGTCAATTGAGTCAGTGATGGTATCTAACCATCTCATTTTGCAAGTGCTGTTCTACGATCTAATTTCATAAATAATTCTTAGTATCATTTAGAAAGAAGTAGGTTATGCTGCCATTAACAAATAACTCCAAAATTTCAGCTGCTATTGTTGCTTAGTCACTAAGTCATGTCTCACTCTTTTGTTACCCCATGGACTGTAGCCCACCAGTCTCCTCTCTCCACGGAATTTTCCAGGCAAGAATACCAGAGTGGGTTGCCATTTTCTTCTCCAGGGGATCTTCTCATCCCAGGGATTGAACCTGTGTCTCCTGCATTGCAAGTGGATTCTTTACCACTCAGCCACCTGGGAAGGCCCCATATTTCAGCAGTTTATAGCAACAAAATTGTTACTTCCTCTTCACTGTGGATGGACAAGAATAGGATCCTCCTCCATTTTTGATGTAGTCAGAAAGCATGGTTGGGTACAGTCCTCCCACCAGTCTCCTCTCTCCACGGAATTTTCCAGGCAAGAATACCAGAGTGGGTTGCCATTTTCTTCTCCAGGGGATCTTCTCATCCCAGGGATTGAACCTGTGTCTCCTGCATTGCAAGTGGATTCTTTACCACTCAGCCACCTGGGAAGGCCCCATATTTCAGCAGTTTATAGCAACAAAATTGTTACTTCCTCTTCACTGTGGATGGACAAGAATAGGATCCTCCTCCATTTTTGATGTAGTCAGAAAGCATGGTTGGGCACAGTCCCACCATTTGGAAGATCACCCAGCTCCACAGCACAGAAAAGGGAATCTGGAGAATCACAGCCCAGATATTATATTGATCTCAGGCGGTCTCAGCCTGCAATGGCGGCTTAGGTTCCCAGACCAGCTGTGTTGGTGAAAACACCAGATTCCAGTCACTAGAGCAGTGGTCAGTGACAAGGGCTCTGCCCCTTCAGCTTTGCAGAAAAGAATCCCCACAAAGACAGAAAGTGATGAAGCAAGTAAAGCATGTATTAAAAGGAAAAATACAGTATATGTGGATAGACACACAGGCAGACTCAGAGGGAGCGGCCCTGAGTTGCTCCCTCGAGGCACTTTAAATCACTTACATGGGGCATTTCTTCTGGTTTTCCTTTGGCCATTTTGATTTGCCCCATTCACAGTTCATATCTGGTATATCTCAGTTCCTCCCATGTGTGCATATGCATCTCAGCCAAGACAGATTCTAATGAAAAGTTGCATGGGTAAAGCATCCCTTGATGTAACTCCCCCTTTGCCCCGCATAGAGTTTTTGTGTGCACTTTCAGAATGAGACATATATGGCCTGGGCAGGGTCCAGCCGTCTCCCTTAATTGCCTTGCTGTTCTCATCTTGGAGTTTCTGGTCCATAGGGAGTGAATCTCCAGTTGCTTTACTCTGGGTCGGAGGAGGAGGCAGGGGGTGCCCATCTGCCTCCTGCCTCAATATAAATTCTTCTGCCCAGAGGAGATATACATATTTCATTGACTTTTATAAGTGGTCTGATCTTGTCTGAACTTGAATATACAGAGGAACTAAAACCTGACCATGTGAGCAGAGGAACAGTACCAGAAATACTGGTGAGCAGAATTTGCATCCTACTTATAAGAGAGTGCTGCTCAGTGGCCTGAGAGCGGCTATAGAACTCTCTTCAGTGTGAACTCATGTGGCTTGTGACAATCTTCCATTCAGTTGAAGACCAATTCATTGACTCTCCCTTTAAATTTATTGCAGTTTTGAAAGAAAAAAGCATTTCCTTAATTCAGATTCTATATGAGGCTTCAGAGATTTAAATATAATATTTTGCTCTCGATTTGCTTAGTTTTTTGGTACGCTCAGGTTTCTCAGTAAAAACAAAATATATATCTAACTCAGGCATGAGAAAAAAAGCTAATCTGCCAAGGTTTTCTGAGGGATGTAGCATCAAAGTAAAGTTTTCCAGAATGAGGAGGTGCTGCAAAGGCATTTGGAAGGAGAGATGACAGAATTGTCTGTATTCCAGGCCAGAAAAAAGGTATGTTCCAGATACTTGTGGTAGGCAGATTCTTGGGAGGTATTAATTCAAAACTTGTACTTTTTATCCCAAGAAAACTTGCAAAAACTAGAAAAATGGTAACACTGTATTTACTAACTTAGAGGTCAGAGATTCAGAGTTGCCTCACATGTGCATAAGGAAGAGATGATAAGCAGTTGTCACTAGACTGCATGTCTCAAGGGATGGTGGACTGGTAGACAGCATCTTACAGGTTTTGCTATGCACAGAGGTTTCATCAAGGAATGTGAACAAATCCATCTAAAGAACTCAGAGCTTGCCCTGAGGCCTTGAAAGAACTTTCTCCTGTTTTCAATACCTCCTGCTTTCCCTGGAACCACTGTCAGAATGTTGAAAAACCAGACTGCATTTGGAGAAGGAAAAAAAAAATTACAGACAGTTGAGAGTATAAGGAAGTCATTGTGGTCAAGATTTATTTGAGTAATTATTGTTTTATGTTAAACTTTTTTGCACTGCTCTGTCTCCCTTTTACCTTTAGGACCACTCACTGCCCTATTTGAATAACACATGAGTCCTTCAGAGTGCCCCCAACACCAATGAATCTTTTCAGCACCAAGGACTTAAAACATTGTTGAGAATAAATGGAGAGTACTCAAAAGAATCTGGCTTTTTAAAACACTCCAATTTTGAACCCAGTCACCATGAGAAAAGATGATGCATTCCTGTTAAATTATTTCCTCAACTATACAATGGAAGCAATAACTACATCAGAAATGTGTGTGTGTGTGTGTGTGTGTGTGTGTGTAGGGGTGGTAAATTAGACTAATCAAAGCAGAATACTCCACACCAGTAACAATCTCCTCAGTGATACTCTGACATTAACTCCTATGGAGAGAATACTTAGCTCCATCTAATTTAACTTGCCATTTATATGCTTAGTGGCATACCTTCCAACAAAGAATTTCATGGTGTTTTACAGTTGACAGAATCTTGCATGCGTTATCTTATTTTCTTGACCTTGACCCTCATCGCTCTCTGTGAACAAGCTGTTGTCATCCTCACATCCATTCAGAGTTGCACAAACACGCCAACTCATAATGATCATAAGGACAGGGTAGGATTAATCAGAAAACCTGCAATTCAGCCTGTATTCTGATAAAAGCTGCTGCCTGATCTTAGAAAAATCACTGGCAATTGAGTCTTAATTTTTTCATCTTAAAAATGGGCATTATAATGATTCAGCTATCGCATACAGTCGGTGAAAGGAGTAAGCAATATAAGATATAAACTAATTGCTCACGGCATCTTGGTTATCTTTCCTAAAATCTTTATTTTGCTTTACAGTCTAAATTATTGGAGGCTTCCCTGGTATCTCAGCTGGTAAAGAATCCACCTTCAATGCAGGAGATCCCAGTTCGATTCCTGGGTAGGAAAGTTCCCCTGAAGAAAGGATGGGCTACCCGCTCCAGTATTCCTGGGCTTCCCTGGTGGCTCAGTTGGTAAAGAATCCGCTTGAATGGGGGAGATCTGGGTTTGACCCCTGAGTTGGGAAAATCCCCTGGAGGAGGGCGTAGCAACCCACTCCAGTATTCTTGCCTGGAAAATCCCCATCGTCACAGGAGCTTGGTGGACTACAGCTCATGGGAGTCAGACACAACTGAGCAACTAAGCACAGCTCAGTCTAAAGTTTTTTTTTTCTATGCTATGAACTTGATAGACCGAAGAAAGGACTATCCAAGAAGTAAAATGTGTATAGTTACAGGTTGTGTTGTGTGTGTGTGTGTGTGTGTATATATATGTGTGTGTATTTATAAATATATATATAGCTACATGAAATATTTCACATACATTTGTATATAGATTGCAGATTAGTATTCATATTGGTAATATAAATATAATCATATTCATATTATAAATTAAGCTTATAAAATTTGCTATGATACAGATTATCTATATATATGAATTATGACTGTATAAGCCATATTTGATATAAACAGTTTGACACACTGTGTTGTGTATCATATGCACAATATATTCTGTATACATGTCAAGCTATTTTGGCAGAATTGGGCAGAAACAGGGTATAGGTTGTATAGAGGCAGAAAAATAAACACATCTACTGCATTAACACTGGAGTTGAATATTGCTGAGGGGAAAAGAATAGAAACATCATTCAGCACCACTCCGAAGCACACACACACACACACACACACACACACACACACACACATGACCACTACCACCAAAATCTAGTATTTATGTGTAAAGAAAGGTCACTTGAATGCAGACAAGCTTCCTAATCTAAACAGAAGGTCCAGACCCTCCTCTGCCCGAACGACGGCTCTTCTGGCCCTCTGCTTTGGTCGAGCCTCTGAGGTCCAGATTTCTGCAGTGATGACCTCAGGCACTTCTGGCGGGTAGAATGATGGTCCCCAAAGATGCCTATGTCTTAATGCCCAATGCCTGTGAATATGCTGCCTTACATGGAAAAAGCGATTCTGTAGATGTGATTAAGACTCTTAGGATGGGATGACTATCCTGGATTCTTTAGATGGGCAAAGTGTAATGAGAAGGCTTCTTATAAGTGAAAGAGGGAAGGAAGAGAATCAGGGTCATGTGGACTCCAGTCAAGGAACATGCACGGTATCTAGAAGGCAGAAAAGGAAAGGCAGACTCTCCCTTAAATCCTTCAGAAGAGACACAGTTCTCCTACGCCTTGATTTTAACCCGGTAAGACCCACTACAGATATCTGACCATGGAAATTTTAGGATAATAAACGCATGCTGTTTGAGCCATTCTTTGTGTGACCTGTCACAGCAGCAACGGGTAACTAATACAGTACTGGTTCCAGGGGCACCCGTGTTGCTCTCAGAACGTGCTCCAGAATGTGCTTTGGTCTAAACCAAAGTGTGTCAAAGTTTCCCTGGCTGCTGTTGGCCTAGAAAATGATTGCCTGTCACTGCAAATATTTTGGGCTTCTCTGATAGTTCAGTTGGTAAAGAATCTGCCTGCAATGCAGGACACCCTGGTTCGATTCCTGGGTCAGAAAGGTCCTCTGAAGAAGGGATAGGCAACCCACTCCAGTATTCTTGGACTTCCCTTGTGGCTCAGCTGGTAAAGAATCCACTTGCAGTTTCACTTGCTGTGAGTGTGTACATCCGACCATTGTCTATTTCACACTAAGCTCACTGTTTCTAGGTCTGCAACCTGAACTTATGAGGAAAATGGCCTGGGGACAATCTGAATAACAGACGCCACGTTACAAGGATACTCAGCCTTCCTTCTGTCCAGTCAAGTCCATGGACCACATCTATTTGTCTACCACCATATCACCAATAACATTGGACTCAAAGTAAAATTTCATACATATTTGTTGACTGACAGCCCAGTTTGGTGCCAGTCTTTTGCAGATATGTAGCACCATCCCTAAACTCCTTCTAAAACCACCAATGGCTTGCTTCTTTCCTCAGCACTAACCTTCCATACCACTCCTACACAAGGCGTAAGAATGAGGCCCTCTCCTTCCAGCATTCTAAACTTAACATGTTCTTTGCCTTGGACTGTGTCCCTAAATAAGACGTTGAAGTTCTAGCCCCTGGTGCCAGTGCTGATCACTCAGTCACTCAGTCTTCTGTGACTCCTTGCAACCCCATGGACTGTAGCCCACCAGAATCTTCTGTCTATGGAATTCTCCAGGCAAGAGTACTAGCGTGGGTTAGATTCCATTCTCCAAAGCATCTTCCCAACCCAGGGATTGAACCTGTGTCTCCTGCATTGCTGTGACTTCTTTAGTGCTAAGCCATCAGGAGGTAACTGTGAATGTGACCTTTGTGGAAATAGGTTTATATTTATAAATAGGTTTATATTATATCAAGTCTTCATACAAGAAATGATTCAATATGAAGTCATACTGGATTAGAACTTAATCCAATGGCTGGTGTCCTTATAAGAGAGGGAAATTTAGATGCAGTTGCAAAGAGAAGTCAAATCAAAGTTGTAAAGGAAGGCAGAAGCAAAGACTGGAGTTATGTTGCTATGAGACAAGGAATGCCAAGGTCTGGCCAGAAACCACCAGAACAGAAGCTCTTGGAGAGAGGCACGGACAGTTTCTCCCGAGTTTCCTGAAAGATCCAACCCTGCTGATTCCTTGATTTCAGACTCATACCCCCTGTATTGTAAGGAAATACATTTCTGTTACTTTAAAACACTCAGCTTGTGTTAATTTGTTGCAGCAGCACTAAGTAATTGATAGGATAGAGCTAGGAGCTGGGCTAACTCACATACAGCTCTGCATCTCTCCATATGCACAAGCCACTGCGCTTGCTTGTTGATTTAGTTTGACAAAGATGAATCTATTTTTGCCATCCCAGCAGGAGGGGACAGTGTGCACACTCCCCTTCCTGGCAGAGTCCCCCTTGGGGTAACCTGCACGCACTGACAGCGTCTGGTTATAAAATGAAAGTTAACGCGGCGGCACAGTGGTGTTCCCGTTAAGTACTGATTTGTTTTCTCATTTGCGTAAACACAAACTGAACTATCCGTGAAGCCAGGGGAAGGAAACCTCATCAGGGAGTTTTATAGGTTGTGTAAGTGTTTCCGACACCTGGGCCTTGCTGTACATACCGAATCCTGCATCTGAGCTGCTTATTTTCTTATGTAAATAAAAAGTTCAAAATTCTCAGTACACGATATTCATCTGAATCCCTCAGGGAAATGCACATTATGCACTAAAAATAAAACCAGTTACCCTGCAATTCTAGGGCCCAATAAGAAAAGGAGAGTCTATGGTCACAAACTTGGGCACTGAGAGTGTATTCTAGAGTTATCCTAAATCACCCTCAAAGGCTCAAAGCCATCTTCAACCCTGACTGTGTCCAACACCCCAGGCAACCCAGTGAAGGGCATTATTAAACCTTTCTTCTATTATCACAACAATCTGTCAGCCCAGAGGCCATTTTTATTTCTTTCCTGATGTTAATTGAACTCAGAGAATTAGTGAGACTGAGAAAGAGGAGAATTTCCACCAGATAAGGAATGATTGAACCCACTTAAGGTGTGTATGTGTGTGTGTGTGTGTGTGTGTTTGTGTGTGTGTGTGTTAGTCACTCAGTCCTATCCAACACTTTGAGACTCCATGGACTGTAGCCTGCCAGGCTCCTCTGTCCATAGAGATTTTCCAGGCAAGAAGAGTGGAGTAGGTTGATAGTGCCTTCTTCCTGGCCAGGGAAGGGTTTCTTCCTGACCCAGGGATTGAACACAGGTGTCCTGTATTGTAGGCAGATTTTTTACCATCTGAGCAACCAGGGAAGCATAGGTCTTGGGAAAGCAGAGAAGGCAATATTTTTTCCAACTGAAGTACCTGTCTTAGAATATGGAGATTCTAGGAAAAAAATCTAGTATCCTCCCTTTGAAAGTCATCAACTCCAACTTCCAGGGGGAATTGAGGATACATTGTTTGAGAATACAAACTTGTAACCAGTAGATAAATGAGTCCAAAACATCTAACAGTGCAATGCTTATAGACAATGATATGCTGTATTATCAAAGCTATGGTTTTTCCAGTAGTCATGAACAGATGTGAGAGCTGGACCATAAAGAAAGTTGAGTGCCAAAGAATTCAATGCTTTCAAATTGTGGTTCTGGAGAGACTCTTGAGAGTCCCTTGGTTTTCAAGGGGATCAAACCAGTCAATCTTAAATGAAATCAGCCCTGATTATTCACTGGAAAGACTGATGCTGAAACTGAAGGTCCAGTACTTTGGCCATCTAATTTGAAGAACCAACTCACTGGAAAAGACCTTGATGCTGGAAAAGATTGAGTACAAGGGGAGAAGGGTGTAGCAGGGGATGAAATGGTTGGATATCATCATTGACTCAGTGGACATGAATTTGAGCCAACTCCTGGAGATAATGGGGGACAGAGGAGACTGGTGTGCTGCAGTCCACCACGTCGCAAAGAGCTGGACGTGACTTAGCAACTGAACAACAGCAACAAATATTTAAAATTATTTTAATTGTTGTAACTTTTTGGTGGAATAATTTCTTTTATCCCTATATTTTTTCTCTAGAAATATTTTTTGCTAAAAATATTTTTGTGTAATATATATGTATAACAAATTTTTTCTATTGTTTTCTATATCATTTACTATCTTTTTATTTTAAGACTATCCTTTTTTAATTTAAATTTAGTCTCTGTGTAAGCCATACAGCCAGAATTTTTAGCAATGTTTGCATTTTTCTTAAATTAATTAATTCATACATATATTAGCTTATCAGTTTCTATTTCAGATTTGTATCAACTTGGATCAAAGAAAAATAGAAAACTGACTTTTCAGCTCAATTCATTTCCTCTTTTTTTCTAGTGTTGTTATACATGTTACATTTGTATATATCACCTATCAATGCATTATAAGTGTTACCTGATAATGTATTGCAATATTATACCTTTCAAAAGGTGAAAGAGAAAGGCAAGCAAGTATAGCTTTATAGAGTGTGTTATATTAATTTCTTCCTTTCACTCAGGCCTCTTTCCAGTATGCCTCATTTTGCTTAATGTTGTTTGTCTTAAAATCAAAGTATCTCTCTCGCTCTCCTGTCTTTAGCATCAGCACGTGAAATCACAGCTCATCTGGCTGATTCTTCCTCCCTCAGGTCTACAGCCTGATGCAGCATCAGAGCCCTCTGTCACAGTTCCATCTCCAGACATACTAAGAAACGCAGTAGTAACCTGACTTCCATTTGTCTTATAAAGTTGTGCCTTCACTTTTCTCCTACGTGCTATTTAGGTTGCAAGCATTTTGAGTATTTTTCCTGATCTGTGGATTTTGGACGTGAGAGAAAGGTCAAATACTATCTCTGGTGCCAAGGTACCGAGAAGGGCCCAGAAATTCCCATGTTCCAAAGCAGGTGCAGAAGATCAAAAGCTTCCAAAAACTTACAAGAAAGATGCCTCTGAGAACAAACATGTCTAGACTAAGACTAAATTAGAAAATAACAGGCTGATTCCTTCCCCAAATATCTCACTAGTGACCATAGGATAGCAGGTTACTCAAATCTGGAAAAGATTATGCAGCCTTGCAGAGGAAGAGGGGATGGTTTGTTTTGTTTTGCATGTGACTTATATGAATGCTGTTTAAATGAACACATTGGAACTAGACTGACTGTGCCTACTCTCCACTCCAGCACTCTTGCCTGGAAAATCCCACGGACGGAGGAGCCTGGTGGGCCACAGTCCATGGGTCGCTAAGAGTCGGACACGACTGAGAGACTTCACTTTCGCTTTTCACTTTTATGCATTGGAGAAGGAAATGGCAACCCACTCCAGTGTTCTTGCCTGGAGAATCCCAGGGATGGGGGAGCCTCGTGGGCTGCCATTTATGGGGTTTCACAGAGTCGGACACGACTGAAGTGACTTAGCAGCAATAGCAGCAACACTCTTGCTTATATGAGGGTAGATGAAAGTGAAATGTTAGTCACTCAGTTGTGTCCATCTCTTTGTGACTCCAGGAACTGAAGCCCACCAGGCTCCTCTGTCCATGGGATTCTCCAAGCAAGAATACTGGAGTGGGCTGCCATTTCCTTCTCCAGGAATCTTCCTGACCCAGGGATCGAAAAGGGTCTCCTGCATTGCAGGCAGATTCTTTACCATCTGAGCCACCAGCAAAGTCCCTGGTAGAAATAAAAAGACATCATTATTTTCTTATTCCTCTACATAAATTATATTACCAAATTCTCATTAATAATATGTAAAGTAATGACAATTATCAAGACAAAAGTATAGAAAAGAAAAAGTATTATAAGGAATATGTCAAGAAACTGATAAATCAAATAGTACATTATTTTTTTTAGATTTTGTGATATGGTAATATTAAAATGTCAGCTTATTAAAATGTGACATTTATTGTGATTTTTTTGTTCTTCTAGTTAAATATTTAACACCTAATTGCATATTCTTCATTTTTAATACTTTTTCAATTATTTCCCCAATAGTTATAATCTTTCAGCTCTTCAAACCCTTGATCTGTCCCTGTGTTTGAATATTATACATCATTCTTACACTCTGACAATGCTAATAGCCAGGTAAAATGAGGTTCATGAAAGGATTGCAGAGAGCTGAGAACAGAACTTGGCAAAACTTCCCATGCATTATAGTTACCCAGAGGGCTTGTTAAAACACAAAGCACTGGGCTCCATCCCCCAAATATCTGACTCAATGTGTCTTGAATGGGGCTGAGAATTTGCTTTTCTAAAGTTCTAAATAGGTGCTGATACTGTTGGGACCACAGCTTGAGTGTCATTGGTCTACAAAGAGTAAGTCATTAAAGATTAGTCAGGGATTTAGGCAGAAGGTAAGGAGCTCAACTCCTCCTTCCTGGCTGGTGGAGGTTCTTGTTGACTTATCAATAATAAAGTAGTGGCATAAAACAAAATATACACCAACGGTTATGTTGTGCACACATGCAAAGTTGTGTCCAACTCTTTGAGACTTCATGGACTCTAGCCCTCCAGGCTCCTCTGTCCATGGAATTTCCCAGGCAAGAATACTGGAGTGGTTCTATTTCCTTCTCTGGGTGATCTTCCCAACACAGGGACTGGACCCACATCTCCTGCCTTGGCAGGCATGTTCTTTACTACTGAGCCACCAGGAAAGCTGTATTAGTTTTAGGGCTATCATAATAAAGTGTTACATATTGGGTGGCTTAATTAACAGAAATATATTTTCTCTCAGTCATGCAGCCAGATTTCCAAGACCAAGGTGTCAGCAAGATTAGTTCTTTCTGAGTTCTCCCTCCTTGGCTTGTCTCTCTGTGTGTTCATATGGTTTCACTTTCATGTGTCTCTAGGTTCAAATCTTTCTATAAACGCAAGAGTCATATTTGATTAGAGCCCACCTTAATGACCTGATTTTTAACATAATTATCTTTCATATCCTGTATTCTTCACAGTCACATTCTGAAGCAGTAGATGATAGGGTTTCAGTATATGAATTTGGGGAGGTTATTGTTCTCCAACAGAGTGATCATTGAAAGGAGGAGACTACTTCCTGGATTGAAAAATAATAACAATAAAAGCAAATTAAAAGTAATAGTAGCAATTCAACCAATATTTATTGAACAAATTGTAGTTCTAGAAACTGAACAATGAACAAAATAAATAAGATAGATAGTGAAGGGAGAGAAGTAATAAATAAATAAGCGGCATGTTTCAGTTCAGTTCAGTTGCTCAGTCAGGTCCAACCCTTTAAGACCCCATGGACCGTAGCATGCCAGGCTTCCTTGTCCATCACCAACTCCCGCAGCTTGCTCAAACTCATCTCCATCAAGCTGGTGATGTCATCCAACCATCTCATCCTCTGTCGTCCCCTACTCTTGCCTTCAACCTTTCCCAGCTTCAGGGTCTTTTTCAATGAGTCAGTTCTTCACATCAGGAGGCCAAAGTACTGGAGTTTCAGCTTTAGCATGAGTCCTTCCTAGGGATATTCAGGACTGATTTCCTTTAGGACTGTCTGCTTTGATCATGACAGGGTGGATATAAATAAATTCTATGGAGAAAATTCTAGTAGAAAAGGAGAGATGAATGCTGGATGAAAGCCTAGTCTTCCACATCAGATACCATATCCAGAGATGGTCTTACTGACCATGAACATTTAGACAAAAACCTGCTTAGGGTTTGGCTATCCAATGATGACGATATTAGCCTTATATGTACTACATATCTGTTTTAGTTGTCCAGCTTTTAGTGCCTATCATATACTAGATATAGTTCTAAGCACTTTACACTTAGTGTCATGTTTAGTTGGGTTTCCCAGATGGTGCTAGTGGTAAAGAACCTGCCTTTCAAAGCAGGAGACATAAGAGATGTGGGTTCTATCCCTGGGTCAGGAAGATCCCCTTGAGGAGGGCATGGCACCCCACTCCAGTATTCCTGCCTGGAGAATCCCGATGGACAGAGGAGCCTGGCGGGCTACAGTCCACGGGGTTGCAAAGAGCTGGACATGATTGAAGAGACTTAACATGCACACACGCATGCCATCTTTAGTTATCTCAATAGCTTAATAATATAGGGATTTTTATACCCACCTTTTGATAAATAATGGAATTGAAGCTGGGAAAAGTTCAGTAAATTTTTCTATGTAGTACAATACTTGCAAGGCAGATTTTGATTCCAATATTTTCTGGATCCAAAACTATTAGTCTACACATGGGTTTACATTGGGTGTTTAATATATATGGGTCTCCAGATTTTTAAAGCACCAGTTGGTAGAATATTTTGCCACTATATGTGAGATCTCTTTGAGTCCCGTGCTGCCAGATAACTGTCACCTGAGGTTAATTATTTTAATCAAGGGTTAGTTTCTTCATCTGTGAAATATGGCTAGCATATTTTCCTAAGAAGATCATGACAAGTATTAAGAATTAATCTTTGTTAACCACTGAACACACATTCTGGCACATATTCAGATTCTGTCTCCATCATCATCATTGTCACCGTCATCACCGTCTACCCTTGTCATAAACACTCCGTGTAACCTCCAATCCTAGCAGCACTATCCCATCTATGATGTCAAAGTGTCAGACCAAGTGGTTCCCAAAAGCCTTTCTACCCGAAATATTTTACGAGTCTATTTAAAATGCTTAACTGAAGAAAGAGTGCTATTGAAATGCTGGAAGTGTGTACTTGGTTCTAAACAGAACATACACATGTCAAAGGCCATTTGACATATTTCCCAGACACAGGTGAAGGTGGAGCAAAATTATCTACAGTGAGACTTTACGGCAACGAACATTGAAAAATCTGATAATTTGTGGTCTTCTGTCTCTCCTACTTATAGTCAAAACTGAGATTTTTTACGTTTACAACAGGAACATTCATTCACAAATCAAACTAGGTGTAACAGAGAGCTCATTCAAAATGAGCTCCTTAGCCCATGACAACCGCAAACTAGTACAAACATCTCTATAGAACGTTCTCATCCATGAAGGAGAAAATAGGAAAGTTTCCAAAGTCTCTCCCTCTAAGTTCTGGCTTGAACTTAATATTTTTCAATTCAGCCTTATTACTTTTTTTTTTTCTTGAACAGAGAATAATAGGAAATGAGTGTTAGGCCAAAATTAAAACATAAAAAAAAAAACCTTAGCGACTATCTGGCTTTAGCTTTTATACGATGTAAGAATGCTCAAAACACAGTCTGATGGTTCTGCTTAAATTCTGTCAATGGCTGGTGACTCATTACCTTAAAGGAACCCATTTATGATGTCAAAATTATTAGATTCTTCTTAAACTCTTAGTTCATATTTGAGAATATGAGGCACTTTCTCCCCATCCTCCAAAGAGGAACTAAGACTCAAAGTATCCCCACATGGCAAAATATCAGAGATAGAGGCATGGTATGGCAAGGGCCTACCCAGCCAGGCACAAATAGGAATGACGGCTGACGCCACTGCTCAGAAATAGGGAAAATCATGAATTGCTTGTTGGGTCTTCAAAAAGACTTAAAAAGTTCAAAGAGATTAGCCAGGAGAGGGAACAAAGCACCTGTCCCACAAACTAATAGTCCCAGAAAACTATTAAAGATGTACTGGTGCAGTGGTTAAAGTCCCAGCGTTCCTGCACGTGGGGCATGAATGTGTGCTGAGTCGCTTCAGTCGCGTCTGATTTTGTGCGATGCATGGACTGTAGCCCACCAGGCTCTTCTGTCCAGGGATTTTCCAGTGGGTAGCCACTCCCTTCTCCAGGGGATCGTCCCAACCCAGGGATCAAACCCAGATCTCCCACACTGCAGGTGGATTCTTCACCATCTGAGCCACCAGGGAAGCCTGAGAATACCGGAGTGAGTAGCCATTCTCTTCTACAGAGAGTCTTCCTGACCCAGGGATACAGCCTGAGTCTCTCAGCTCCAGCATTGGTGGGTGGGTTCCTCACCACCAGGACCATCTGGGAAGTCCTCCTGAATGTGATACATTCTCTTCAGAGACTGTAAAAAATTCCTTTTTCCATGATGTAAGAAAACTTGTCTAAACTACTGGAGAAAAACAGGCCACCTGAACAAGAAGCAATGTGCTCCATCTCCACCCATACCTTCCCCAAAATACAATGAGGCTTCCTTGGTTGTTCCACCAGGAAGGTCCTGCTCTGCTCCAAGCTGAATGCAAATTAATATCTCTGACCTACACCACCTGAGCAGAAATAAGCCATGATCAGGCTGAAATCACAGAGCTAAGAGCAAATAAATGATTGTTGTTTAAAATATTAAGTTTTAGGTAGCTTGTTAAGGATCACTACAATAGTGTGAAATAAAGCTAAAGCCAGAAAGAAGTCTGTTTCTCAACTGGAAAAACCAATGAATAAGAGATATAAATGAAAAATGAACAAAATCTTTATATAGAGAGGTAAGCATGAAATTAAACATTTTTTCCTAAGGAACCCCTCCCCTCAAGCTATAGTAAAATTTATAATTTTCCTGGGGACACAGATGTCAATAAACCAAAGAAAATAATTATTTCTGAGGAAATGGAAATAATAGCATTATCTTCAACAGATTTTAAAAGTTACATTCGAAAGCTTCAAAGAAATTAAAAATAAACAACAAATCAAAAAACAACAACAAAAAATGGAAGCAAAGAAATAAATCCAAGCATCAAGAATCCATCATAAAAAAATCATAGCTTTAAAAAGTCATTATACACTTCAACACGCTTCTGTAATCTGAAAAAGTAGTAAATAACAAGATAGGCAAATTCTCCAAGAGAATAGTCTAGAGAATTGAATAGGTAAAAAATAGGAAAGAGTGATATAGACGAATATATTGAGGAATTCTAAAATATTTTACAATTTTAAAATATTTTACTGTTATATGCTGTCCAAATCTGCCTTCAATGAAGAATGAGCTGACATAGCTTCTGAGAACACCATTGGCAGTATACTATGTCAGCTCTTTAAGAAATTTCATCACCTACAGAGAACTACTTTTCCCAACCTCAAATCCCTGACAGAAGTGGCCTTCATCCAATAACTGATTCATGGAGAGAACAAAGGCATGATCATCTTCTTTTATATGAGGATAATTTGTGATGGTATCTTTGTCCATTTACTCATGCCTCTTTCAGTTTCCTTCTATAAGTATTGATCCTAAAGATACTGCTTAGAGGACATAAGAGATGCTACATTCCAATGCAGAGTTTGCTTCCTAAGAAACACTGTAATAGTGACTCATGAAACCAGATGCAAAGATGAGATTTTGGAGCTGGATCACTCACCACTTGCATGCTGAGAAAGAAGACATGTCTAGTCTCTGACACAGGTGGATAGTCTAATAGTTAGAATGAATAAGCTAAGCAATGAGATTAAATGGAATCATTAAAAGAAGGTGGGGAAAAGAAACAAAATACAAATGAGATAAATAGAAAGCAAGTAGTAACATGAAAGACTTAACTGCCTCAGTTATCACATTAAATATGAATATTCTAAATATCTCAACTAAAAGGCAGAGATTACATTTTTAAGGCAAGACCAAACTATATTGGTTTTATATCATAGTTCCACATATAATTTTTAGCTTTGTCTTATAATGCAGATAAGTTCCTTGGACACTTTGGATATTTTGGTTTGCTTTTATGACATGTTAGGTACATCTGGGGAAGTGCTTAGTTGAGGGTTTATATTCCTGTTACTGAAGTAAGACTTTCCCGAGTACTCGACCCAATTCCTCATGAGTTATGGAATTTTCCAGTCTGACTGGTAAGAACAGGCAATATTTCTGTTCTAGTGTGAATGCCAAGAACTGTCCTCAGCTATCCTTTTGAACATTTCCTTCTGACACCCTGGATAATTTCCTCACACATATGCCCTGATCCTTCATGAAATACTCTAAGGAGATTTTCAGAATGGGTCAGCTGTCTCCCCTGTGGCATTCTGTCCTGAAAATTCTAGCTATCTTTGTTTCTCTGTGCCCTCAGCTCTGCCTCAGTACCCCCACATGCAAGCCGTGATCTGGAGAGTCTCTCAAGGAAAGGAGTCTGAGGAAATCATAGAGCTCAACTTAAGTTTCAATCTCTCAACAATCACTATCCTTTTCTATTTTGCCTGATTTCCAAAATCTTGAGAACCACTATTTCATATATGTCTGTCTTTATTTTGTAGATGTTTCAGGCTGGGGCAAAAATCTGATTTCTGTTAATCCATCTTAGCTGACAATACAATAATTATATAACGTGAAGGGGAACAAAAGCATGGTTCAAACACTCATAGACCATGGGATCTTAATCCCATTGAAAAAGTAAGTTACAAATATTGGAAGATTATACATACAGCAAAGAGTGAAGCAGGCACGTATTAAAATATATGCTCTTTAAAAAGTTATATCACTGAACCAGCTTCATTTTCAAATTCAAAAAATAAACTTTCTTAAAAAGCTTTTTTAATGTTACAGGAAATTTATTATATACAATGTTAGTAAAAATGCAAATTTTAAGACTCCATGTAACCATTGTACCCAAGCCACACGTAGAAGTTCCCTGGGGCACCAGAGTAAATTCTCTGTGGTGTTGCAGAATAGTTTACATTTTGAGAGAAATACAGTTATAGTCAACATCTGTTGGATGCTACAAAAACTACTAGCTCACAGTGGTTCATATTTTCAACAATAGTCTATGTTCCATCCCTGATGGAATATCTTTGCAAAGCTGAGTTGCTGTGATTAAATTAGGATGGTACTATCCAACTCCGAATGCTGAAGAATTGATGCTTTTGAACCGAGATGCTGGAGAAGATTCTTGAGAGTCCCTTGGACTGCAAGGAGATCAAACCTGTCAATCCTAAAGGAAATCAGTCATGAATACTCATGGGAAGGATTGATGCTGAAGCTGAAACTCCAATACTGTGACACTTGATGTGAAGAACTAACTCACTGGAAAAGACTCTGATGCTGAGAAAGATTGAAGGCAGGAGGAGAAGGAGGTGACAGAGGATGAGATAGTTGGATGGCATCACAAACTCAATGGACATGAGTTTGAGCAAGCTCCGGGAGTTGGTGGACAGGAAAGCCTGATGTGATGCAGTCCATGGGGTCGCAAAGAGCTGGACACAACTGAGAGACCAAACTGAAGTATCCAGTCTAATTCCAAGAATTAAATAGCCACACAGTGCTGGACAAGTACATTTGTCTTATTCCATTAGTGAATGATTATAATTACTTAAGAATAAAATATTATAAAAATGTTATTTTTATTTCTATTTATGTTTCTTATTTTTTCAAATGGCTTTAAGTTTTAAGGACACAAATTTTTAAGTTGTTTAGAAATAACTACTTCATAAGCTATCTGTCCTAGGAGGTACATTGAAAAACATTCTAAGATATTCAAGTGAGCCAAGGGAGATGGAGATAGCTTGATCATATGCACACATATAGACAAGACCAAAGGAAATACAACGTAACATTCAGCATTAACAGTGACCTGCTTACACGATCAGAAACGTCATCTGTTCTTGTTTGCTTGCTTGTTTGATCCTGTACTGCTTTAGGACTAGTGAGAATTAGATTCAATAAGATGATCAAGATCAGATTAATATATAATATTTGCTTTTCTCTTTCTGACTTACTTCACTCTGTGATAGTCTCTAGGGTTTCCCCAGGGGCTCAGTGGTAAAGCATCTGCCTGCAATGCAGGAGACAGGGGTTCGTTCCCTGGGTCAGCAAGATACCCTAGAAGATACCACGACAACCTACTCCAGTATTCTTGCCTAGAGAATCTCATGGACACGGGAGCCTGGCGGGCTATAGTCCATCAGACAGTTAGTCAGTTCAGTTGCTCAGTCGCGTCCGACTCTTTGCACCCCATGAATTGCAGCACGCCAGGCCTCCCTGCCCATCACCAATTCCCGGAGTTCACTCAGACTCATGTAGGATGGCAAAAAGTCGGACACAGCTGAAGCGATAGCACAGCACACATGACCACCTCCAAGTGCATCCACGTCTCTGCAGATGCCAGTTTTGTTCCTTTTCATGGCTGAGTAATATCCTGTTGTTTATATGTGCCATATCTGAATCCATTCCTCTGCTGATGGATATTTAATTTGCTTCCATATCCTGGTAAATTGCAAATGTTGCTGTTTAGTCTCTAAGTTGTATCTGGCTCTTTTGTGACCTCATTGACTGCAGCTCACCAGGCTCATCTGCCCGTGAAATTGGACAGATACTGGAGTGGGTTGCCATTTCCTTCTCCAGGGGATCTTCCCAACCCAGAGATCCAACCACGTTTCCTGCGTCGACAGGTAATTCTTTACCACTGAGCCACCAGAGAAGCCGGACTATAGTAAACAGCGCTGCAATAAACATTTGGGTGCATGTGTCTATTTACAAAGCAGAAGCAGGGACACAGGTACAGAGAACAAACGCGCAAACCAAACTGTGTGTGGGATGAAACGGGAAATGGGGATCGACACATATACACTGGCGGCGGTGGTGGTTTAGTCACTAAGTTGTGTCCAACTCTTGCAACCCGTGGAATGGGAACCTACCAGGCTCCTCTGTCCATGGGATTCTCCAGGCAAGAATACTGGAGTGGGTTGCCATTTCCTTCTCCAGGGATATGTACCCTACTTTGTATAAAAGAGATAAGTAATGGAAACCTACTGCATAGCACAGGGAAATCTTCTCAGTGCTCCGTGGTGACCTAAATGGGAAGGAAGTACCTAAAAAAGTGGGGCTATATGAAGACTTAAAGCTGACTCACTTTGTTGTACAGCAGGTGGCTCAGATGGTAAAGCATCTGCCTACAATGTGGGAGACCCGGGTTCGATCCCTGGGTCAGAAAGATCCTCTGGAGAAGGAAATGGCAACCCACTCCAGTACTCTTGTCTGGGAAATCCCATGGACGGAGGACCCTGGTAGGCTACAGTCTATGGGGTGGCAAAGAGTCAGAGGCGACTGAGTCACTTCACTTTCACTTTTCACAGCAGAAACTAACACAATATTGTAAAGCAACTATACTCCAAAAAAATTTTTTTTTAAAATGCTGAGAAGAGGCACTCTTTTGGAAGATGTAGGAAATAAGGGTTAGATGAATCCTGTCAACAGACTTCAGGCAGAGATCCAGATGCAAGAAAATATCTAGCAATATGAGAAGCTCAAAACATAAGCGACAGATTCCCAAGCAGCACCGGAGGACCAGGGAAATGCAGGGAAATTCACCACACCAGCTGCTGAGGACTGGAGTCCTGGGAGCCCATTTAAAACAGGTTCTTGGGGACGAGTGTTGGGAAGAACTATATGAGGAAACAGGACAAGGAAGTGGTGACTGGAGCCAAAACACAAGTCATCTAATTTGGCTCAGAGATAAGCTTCTCTTAGCAGCTGTAAGTCAAAGACAGGATTGATGTTGAACCTTTAAGCCTAAGTCAAGCTTTTTAACAAGCCTCTTAATCAGAGGCAAAGTGCTGAACTGCATGAGGTTACGAGATGTCATCTATGAAAATAAATTCTTTGGCAGGTGATGAGGGAGGGGAGAGCATGGTTGGCTGCATGAGTTTTTCGTCTCTATACTGGCACTTTCGAGCTCCAGAACTTTGAGCCAGTCACACACTTGTGCCTCAGCTTCCCCCTCCACAAAAACAATAACCACCACCAACCCCCGCAGAAGACTTACAACTTAGAACAGATTTCCTCCTCATCCAGGACTTAACCTTGTCGAATCCGGAGAGCATCTTTGATTCACTGCCTTCACAAAACTGTCATCACTGTTTATTCCAGTAATATCTGTAAAATATTTTTGAAAAGTTTCTGTATTCTAAGCTTTAATGTGCCAAAGCTTCTTAATCTTTTTTTAAATTACTGGGATAGAACACCTAACGCGAGATCTGCCTTCTTAAATGCTCAAGTGCAAAATATAGTGTTGGTAACTATAAGTACAATGTTGTACAGCAGATGCCTAGAACGTTCTCTCATTTTGTTTAAGTCAATATTTATATAGAGTTGAACTGAGACGCTGCTGTTCCCTCCCCTCAGTCTCTAGCAACCGCCACTCTACTCTCTGTTAAGCAGTTCAGTTTAGTCGCTCAGTCGTGTCCGACTCTTTGTGACCCCATGAACCGCAGCACACCAGGTCTCCCTGTCCATCACCAACTTCCAGAGTTTACTCAGACTCATGCCCATTGAATCAATGATGCCATCCAACCATCTCATCCTCTGCCGTCCCCTTCTCCTCCTGCCCCCAATTCCTCCCAGCATCAGAGTCTTTTTTAATGAGTCAGCTCTTCACATCAGGTGGCCAAAGTATTGGAGTTTCAGCCTCAACATCAGTCCTTCCAATGAACACCCAGGACTGATCTTCTTTAGGATGAACTGGTTACATCTCCTTGCAGTCCAAGGGACTCTCAAGAGTCTTGTTCAACACCAGAGTTCAAAAGCATCAATTCTTCAGTGCTCAGCTTCATAGTCCAACTCTCACATCCATACATGACCACTGGAAAAACCACAGCCCTGACTAGACAGAATTTTGTTGGCAAAGTAATGTCTCTGCTTCTTAATATGCTGCCAAGCAAAGTCATGCAACGTTTGTCCTTCTGTGACAGGCAAATTTCACATGGCGTACTGCCTCTCAGATTCACCTATGTCATCATATAGAGCAGAAATCTTTCCATTTCTTATGACAGCAATATTCTGCTGTATGCATATAGTACACTTTCTTTATCCTTTCACCTACTGTTGGACATTTAGGTTGTTTCTTTATCTTGGCTATTGTGAATAATGCTACAGTGAATGTGGGAATGCTAATGCTGCTTTAAGATCTTAATTTAAATTCTTTTGGATATGAATCCAGAAATGATATGGGTGGATCATTTTTTTAAATTGCAATTTTTATGCAGCCTCCATACAGTTTCCCATAAATTTCTATCAGTAGCATACAAAAATTTCAACTTCTCAACATCCTTGACAACAGTTGTTATCTTTTGAATTTTTATAATAATCATCCTAAGAGGTGGGCTTCCCTGATGGCTCACTGGTAAAGAATCCATCCACCAATGTAGGAGACCTGAGTTCCTTCCCTGGGTTGAGAAGGCCCAGTGGAGAAGGAAATGACAAGCCACTCCACTGTTCTTGACAAGGAAATCCCCTGGACAGAAGAGCCGGTGGGATAGCGCCCATGGGGTCACAAAAGAGTCCAACCCAACTTAGTTACTAAACAACCACAACAACAAATCTTAAGCCATATGAAATAATATTTCACTGTGGTTCTGATTACATTTCCCTGATAATTAGTCATGTTGCAATCTTGTGATACACCTGATAATTATTACTTTGTCTTCTTTTGTGAAATGTCTGCTCATATCCTTCATTTTTTAATCAAGTTAGTTCCTTTTATACTTTGAATATAAACCCCTTATCTGACATGTGGTCTACAAATATTTCCTCCCTTTTCAGAGATTTCCTTTATCACTCTGTCAATCACACCCTTCACTGTGCAGAGCCTTTGTAATGTTCTGCTTATTTCCTGGCTTTTGAGACTTGTGCTTTTTGTCTCAAATCCAAGAAATAGTCTCCGAGGTCAATGCCATGAAGCTTTTCTTTTATGTTTTTTCTAAGAGTTTTATAGATTCAGGGCTTATATTCAAATCTTTAATCCATTTTGAGTTGCTCAACCCTTCTACTCTCCTTGAGATCATCGCTGTTCTTGAAGTCCTACCTGAAGCCTCCCTTGATATGCTTGGTCAAAACTAACTCGTCCTTTCACAGTATAGCTTTGGTCTTCTCTTGGAAGTAACTTCGCCTTTCTGTTCTTTGTCTTTTCTCCCTGTCCCAAAATATGTTGAGCATAAACATGAATAAAATATTGTCTTTTTTTAAGAATTGACAATTTTTTCTATTCAGAACCAGATATTAAATATTTTACTTTTGTAGAACTAAACGGTCTTTGTCACATATTACTCCTTATTTTTTTTTACAGCCCTTTAAAAAGATAAAAATCATGCTCAGCTCATGGATTTTAAAATATCAGGCTAGGGGCTAGATTTGGAGTATAAACTATTGTTAACCAACTCTGTTCTAAAAAGTCACAGTTTAATGGGAAAAATAGGAGATCAAGCAGCAACAATAATGAGAAATCAAAACAGGGTGAAAAACATACGCACAATGTTTTGGTAGCACAAGAAGAAATAAGGAGCTCTTAAATAGCATCTATAAGGGTCAGGTCCTATCCTTGCATATTAATGCATTTAGGTCTTACAACAAACGTATGAAGGTATTAGTATTAACTGTTTAATAAACAAGGAAACTGAAGCATAGATAGACTATATAACTTGCCCAAGATCACACAGCCAAGTAAAAGGAAGATATTGATTTTGAACTCACAGAATTTCTACTTAATTCTTATCTATTGAATTCTAATCTATGTTACCTTTTATATCTGTGGTGCAAGAAGTATTTATTGTAATACCTATGACTGATACTTTAAAAGTGTTTTTTTATCTATCTTTTCCTTAACCCCCTAGCCAAGGCAATGTTTAGAGAAGTACTTTTTGAGAGTCTTGAATCAGAAAGTCTTTGTCTTGTCAGTAATACTTTTTTGAAGGGATGTGGTCTGATAAAGAGATGAAAGGAAAGAGTGAAAGCTGTAATATGTAAGAATATGAGAATTCTAAAATCTTTAAAAAATAAGCTGAACCCCTACCCATTTACTTTATAGACTGCATAAGCATCTTCGACTCTTGTAAATGTCACAAATAAAACTGCAGATCTGTTTGGGAAAGGGGCAAAGGGACTTGCCTTCTAATACCCAATGTGCGTGGACATAGATCCTTATTTCTATGTCTGAGGAATCCTCCTGGCAAAAGTAGCTTTGGAACTGGGGAATTCTTAATTAGAGTTAAAGGAGTCAGGTTCTCTATCTGATTCCTAGCTTTCTCCTCATTTCATCTCACAATGGACTCATACCTTCTTCTACTGAATTTCTGTTTGTGTTTACACAAAACATGAACCTAAAATAGAGATATTTGCAATTATAACAATAGACTCAAACCTTTAGAATTGATAGAGTGCTTAAATGCAGGTTCTTCTTTAATGTTCACTTTTTATGTAAGGATAACACCAAACATTACAGAAAGTAAAGGAACTTTGCAATATCATACAGCTGATCACAGGCAGAGCCAAAAATGAAATTCCAGCTTCGGACAGTGACCCCCTGATTCTCTACATTTAATACCAGCACAAATTTTGTGTTTTGAGTCAAATGCTATTCTGTCATTGTCTGAATGTCAACCAAACTTAGCAGGAACACAATCCTGCCACTTACAGGCGTATAGTGCTGGACAAGGCATTTTGTCAACCTAAAACTCAGTTTTCTCATCTGCAAAATATTGATTTTAAAAAGATAAAAATCACAAAATGCATATACATGGAGCTCAATGTAAGAGATAGCTTACCTTTTTTTCTTCTTTTAAGAAATGAGAATAATCATATTTTATAAACAATAAAAAATTGTTTGAGACTTTGATCTTTCTATTATAAAAATCTTGCTTGGTCCACTAGATGGCAGTGCCTCTATAAACCTTGCCTTGGAAAATCTAAAACAAAGGTTAGTTCTTTTATTGGCCTGGGTGTCTAGGGCTCCTTTCCTGGGATATTAATAGTACTGATATCGCCTCACTGTGACCTCTGAGCACATATACCTCGATCTCTCTTTTACCTGCCTTTCAGAGCATCTTTAAAAGAGCGATGAAATATTTGAACGTGTTGAAAAAATCACTTTGTAAATTTATCCAGATTTTGCTGTCCTTTCCTAGCATGTTTTGGAATGGTTGCGAGCTAGCCAATGTCAAAATATTTCTTTATATTTTAGATTACACTTAACCCTCAAATCTGGTGTGCTACTTTCTACTGTGGTAGAATATTTGAGAGGCAGTAGGTGGGTTTTGCAACCAGACACAATTTTTTCTGACATTAAGAAGGGTCAGGTCTTGGCATTAACACATCCTTTATCATTTCTAGTTGTTATAATGAATGCTAAATATCTCTTTTTTGAAAGTCTAATGATTTCTCCAAAATGCCTGCAGTCAATCAGGTTTACCAAGAAGCAGTCGACTCAAGTTCAATCTGTATTTCCTACCTGTATCATTCCAGTGTTAGATATTCCCACATTATTTTTAATTTAATAAGACAACAGTGAAATGACTTGCCAGTGATCACGAATTCAGTAAGACGACTAGGTGAGGACCCTCACTCTGCAAAGGAATTTTCAGCAAAATGCATTCTATACAGCACTTTCCTTCTCCAGGGGATCTTGCCAGTCCAGGGATCAAGCCTGGGTCTCCTGCCTTGCAGGCAGATTCTTTAACATTTGCGCTACCAGGGAAGCCTTCTATGGAACACAAATATTTATAATATATTGAATTATGACTTGCTTCCCTGGTGGCTCAGTTGGTAAAGAATCTGCCTGCAAGGTGTGAGACCCAGGTGCAATCACTAGGTTGGGAAGATTCCCTAGAGAAGGGAACAGCTACCCATTTGGGCAAATCTTCAAACAATGTACAAAATTCTCAGATGAACAGTACACTATTTGTGAGAGGAGCAACTTCTTATATAATCCATAAATATGCTTCAATATCTACAATATGTCAAGCCCAGTACTAGACTCTGATGGTACAAAAAGGATTCATGTTTGAGCTAGACCTTTTGATCAGAAGGTCAAAATATGGTTGCCTCAGGCACCCCCCACACAGCATCCCCCATCCAGAGGATAGGGCTGCTTTTTTTTTTTTTTTTTTACAAAGTTTTGGAGAAAATAATAAGTCAAAACCTGGTTAAGGGACTAGAATTTCAGCTAGTAGAATGCGCTCAGCAGATAATAGTTCTTTCCTTCAAAGTCCACCCCCTTGCTTGTTATAGATTATTCCAAAGATTCTCCCACATTAATGGAAACCATTCCTTGGAACTGATTTTATATTAACTTAAATTTTTGTTCTGACTTCTTAATAAATATATAATCAAATTTAGAACTTAAAAAACACAAATTTATAAACTATTTTTTTTTACTTCCAAGAATCCTGTATATCAGGCTAAACATTGTTAATATCTCTTTGTGCTTCCTTGCAGTTTTCCATCATTGAAACTTTCAGAATGCTGCCTTTTAGTCTATTGCATCAATACGTCAACTTAACTATTCCTCTAAAAACCTTTGAAATTGCTCTTATGAACATTTTTGCATTCTGGGTTTTTGTTTGTCTGATTCCCCACAAGCGTTTGTTAAAAATGTAAATAAAGGCTTTTTAAAATCTTTTTGAGGGTGAGCAAAGTTTTTCTTTAAAAAAAAAAAAAAGTCCAATCACCTTGGGATCAAATTCTGATGTAAACATTTAAAAGGGGAAGGTGAATGACAGTGGCTTTATCCCAAAATCTCCAGAGCAGAGACATTTTGTCTTGTGAAAGGCAAATAAGTGATCCCCGCTGCCTTGTAAATAAAGCCCTAGTCCTTTAATCCATCAAGGAAGCCCTCACTTGTTGTCCGATTCTTTGCAACCCCATGGACTGTCGCCAACTAGGCTCCTCTGTCCATGGGATTCTCCAGGCAAGAACACTGGAATGGGTTGCCATGAATTCCTTCAAGGAATCTTCCCAACCCAGGAATCGAACCTGCATCTCATGTGTCTCCTGAATTGGCAGGTGTGTTCCTCACCACTAGTACTACCTGGGAAATCCTTAATATCCTTCTGAAAAAGTTGTGTCCCACTCTTTGCGGCCCCATGGACTGTAGCCTACCAGCCTTCTCTGTCCTTGGGATTTTCCAGGCAAGAACACTGGGGTGGGTTGCCATTCCCTTCTGCAAGGGATCTTCCTGACCCAGAGATTGAACCTGGGTCTCCTGCATTGCAGGCAGATTCTTTACCATCTGAGCCACCAGGGAAGCCCTAATATCCCTTTAGTTCAGTCAAATCTCACTTTCTTGTAATTGGTTATTTTAGATAAAACTGACCCATCTTGGAATTGAGAAGCAGAAAGCTATTAAAACATTTCTATAGAAAACAACTTAAAAATTTAAACAATCTGAACATTCATTATAACTTAATGCACGCTCACTTGTATTATAGGCATGTGCACATTTATCGCATCCTCCCTGATAGAGTTCTCTCTGATATTGTGACTTATGCCTTTGGAATTAGTCTTATTGGAAGTCAACAGAATCCCACATAAGTGAGACACGCCCATAAATGTGGCCAAAAGGTCTTCTTCTGTAAGTTCTGTGATCAATGCTTTCACCTTCTTTCCTGATATTCTTTGCCGCTTCTCTACCTGCCTTCCCTCAGTTTATATGGCTCATCATTCCTAGCTTTTCCTTTAAGAATTTTTTAAATTAATTTTTATTTGAATTTACTTGCTTTACAAGGTTGTGTTAGTTTCTACTGTACAGCAAAGCGAATCAGTGATGCCTGTACTTACTGCTCATTCAATCTCTCAGTCAAGTCTGACTCTTTGCAACCCCATGGACTGTAGCACGCTAAGCTCCTCTGCCCATGGAATTTTCCAGGCAAGAATACTGAAAAGGCTTGCCATTTCCTACTCCAGGGCATCTTCCCAACCTAAGGACAAAACTCACATCTCTTGGGTCTGCTCACAGTGGCAGACGGATTCTTCACCACTGCACCACCTGTGAAGCCTCAAAATGTGTGTACTCAGTCCTGTCCATATACTAGATCCCTTCTTTTTTTGATTTCCTTCAAGTCTTAGTATGATCATCCTCTGATTTGTCTTATAACCATTTTTAAGCCAGGTCTGACCATGCATTGAGAAGCTAGTAAGGGGAAATAATGCAAACTGACATAGTCATACGGACTCTAGAGTCTTCCGTCTCGGAAGTTTTTGTCATGAGATCAGTTAAGGCAGCCAGTGAGGAAGTGTGATACTGCATGACTGTGAAAGGCATTCCTTCCTCATGAGTTCTGTGGGATGAGTGATTGTGTCTGTGCTCCGTGGTTAGTCACGTCTGACTCTTTGTGACCCCAAGGACTGTAGCCCACCAGGTTCCACTGTCCCTGGAATTTCCCAGGCAAGAATACTGGAGTGGGTTGCCATTACCTACTCCAGGAGAACTTCTTGGCTCAGGGATCGAACCCAAGTCTCTTGCATCTCCCGCATTAGCAGGCAGATTCTTTATCACTAGTGCCACCTGGGGAGCCCAGCGATGTTGGGATGTGGGAGTTTGGACTTTGGATTGTATTCTGGGAGTTGGTATTGTGGCCAAGTTAATTATGCTCAGTTGCATACAGCTCTTTGCCAGCCACTAGGCTGCAGTCTATGGGGCCGCTAAGAGTCAGGCATGACTGAGCAACTTCACTTTCACTTTTCACTTTCATGCATTGGAGAAGGAAATGGCAACCCACTCCAGTGTTCTTGCCTGGAGAATCCCAGGGATGGGGGAGCCTGGTGGGCTGCCGTCTATGGTGTCGCACAGAGTCGGACACGAGTGAAGCGACTTAGCAGCAGCAGCAGCAGCAGCAGGCTCCTCTGTCCAGGGGATTTTTCAGGCAAGAATACTGGAGGGACTTGCCATTTCCTTCTCCAAGGGATCTTCCAGATCCAGGGATCTCTTCCTGACCCACATCTCCAGTGTCTCTTTCATTGTAGAAAGATTCTTTACCCACTGAGCCATCAGGGAACCCAAAAGCTATACACTGAAACCATAATGCTGATGTGATAATATTGGAAGGTGAGGCCTTTGGAGGTAATTAGGTCATGAGTGCGGAGTTCTGTTGATGAAATTGGTGCCCAAATAAGAAGAGGCAGGAGAGAGCTTGCTTTCTCTCTCTTTAGGCCGTGTGAAGATGCGATGAAAAGATGGCCATCCGAAACCCAGGAGCAGAGCTCTCACCAGATATCAGATCTACCAGCAGCTCCTTCATCATGGGCTTTAGCCTCAAAAACTGTGAGAAACAAATATCTGCTGTTCACGCCACCCAGTCTGTGGATTTTTTGTTAACCACCAGAAGTGACTAAGATGGTGAGCCACTCCATGGCTTAACACCATTTCCATTGGAAACTGCTGTCTCCATAAAACTACTTAGAATTCTGTGCAAATGAACAAAACACACTCCTAACCTCCATTTGCATCAAATTCTATCAAACTAGTTTAGACAATTGCTACATAGTGCCTGAAAAGAGGTGTCCACTATTCAAGCAAAATTTAACGTCGCAAGGAAGACCTTATAGGTCTATAGCAAAAATTGCAATGAGTCAGCTAGTCCCCTTGCTCAGAAAGAAATGAATATGAATATATTGCAGATAGAACACCTGGAAGGAAGACATGACAGAGGGTGGAAAAAGCAAAGAGCTTAGAAGTTTCTAAGACCTAGTTTTAAATCCTACTCTCATCATTAGTCAACTATTTGACCTTGGGAAGGATCCTTGACATCTTTGCTCTCATTCTAAAATGTGAATAATTATTCAAAATTTGCAGTTTGTTATACAAAATAAGGCATGTAAATGAGTGTGTCCCCACCTCAAATTTATACGTTGAATTCCTAACCCCCATTACCTCTAAGCATATGTATATTTGTAAGGTCTTTAAGGAAATAATTAAATTAAAATGAGGTCATTAGGGTAGGCCCTAATTTGCATGCTTGTAAGAAGAGGTTAGGAAACAGACACATTCAAATAGAGATAGCCATGAAGACACGGGCAGGAGATGGCCATCCATCAGCAGTAGAAAGAGACCTCAGAAGAAGTCTGCTCTGCCAGCCTTGATCCGGAGCTTGCAGTCTCCAGAACTGTGGTAAAGCACACTTCTCTTGTTTGAGTCACTTTTGTTTGCGTGGCCCTAGGAAACTTACATGATATTTTAAGCACAGTACCTAGTACACAGTACTTTCCTAATACATGCCAGTTATTTTCATTTATATATTAATACCTGAAAAAAGTAAATATTATTTATATGATAAATAGGCTTCCCTGGTGGCTCAGATAGTACAGATATGCCTGCGGTGCAGGAGACCTGATTCGATCCCTGGGTTAGAAAGATCCCCTGGAGAAGGGAATGGCTACCCACTCCAGTATTCTTGCCTGAAAAATCTCAT
>SJYC01018685.1:0-19211 GCA_006408675.1 Madoqua kirkii
TTTGCATTTACATTTCAGTTCAGTTCAGTTCAGTCACTCAGTCATGTCCTACTCTTTGCGACCCCATGAATCGCAGCACACCAGGCCTCCCTGTCCATCACCATCTCCTGGAGTTCACTCAGACTCACATTCATCAAATCTGTGATGCCATCCAGCCATCTCATCCTCTGTGGTCCCCTTCTCCTCCTGCCCCCAATCCCTCCCAGCATCAGAGTCTTTTCCAATGAGTCAACTCTTGGCATGAGGTGGCCAAAGTACTAGAGTTTCAGCTTGAGCATCATTCCTTCCAAAGAAATCCCAGAGTTGATCTCCTTCAGAATGGACTGCTTAGATCTCCTTGCAGTCCAAAGGACTCTCAAGAGTCTTCTCCAACACCACAGTTCAAAAGCATCAATTCTTCGGCACTCAGCCTTCTTCATAGTCCAAATCTCACATCCATACATGACCACAGGAAAAGCCATAGCCTTGACTAGATGTACCTTAGTCGGCAAAGTAATGTCTCTGCTTTTGAATATGCTATCTAGGTTGGTCATAAGTTTTCTTCCAAGGAGTAAGCATCTTCTGATTTCATGGCTGCAGTCACCATCTGCATTGATTTTGGAGCCCCCCAAAATAAAGTCTGACACTTTCCACTGTTTCCCCATCTATTTGCCATGAAGTGATGGGACTGGATGCCATGATATTCATTTTCTGAATGTTGATAAGCTAACCAATAAATAATATAAACAACTTCAATATACAATATCATTTTCTTTGAAATATTTTTTGATTTTACAATTTTGATTATGTCATGATTTTTTCCTGAAATAAATCCACGAATCTACAGTCATTGGGCTTTACTTGAAGCTCAGAAGGTAAAGAATCAGCCTACAATGCAGGAGACCTGGGTTCAATTCGTGGGTCAGGAAGATCCCGTGGAGAAGGGAATGGCAACCTACTCCAGCATTCTTGCCTGGAGAATTCCATGAACACTGGAGCCTTGGAGGTTATAGTCTATGGGGTCTCAAAGAGTCATAACTGAGTAACTAATACACACACATAGTTAGCTGGTCTTTGACAAAAGAGCCAAGGACAAGCAAAGGGAAAGTATGGTAGCTTCAATGAAGGGTGCTGATAAAACTGGTTTTTCACATGCAGAAGAATGTAATGGGAAATTTATCTTATTCCACATACAAAAATCAAGTCAAAATGGCCTATAGGTTTAAATGTAAGAGATCTAGAACCATAAAACTATTAGAAGAAAACATAGAAAAATTTTCTTGATATTTCTCTGTGCAATGATTGTTTATATGACTCCAAAAGCATATGCAAGAAAAACAAAAATAGAAAAATGGAATTTCATCAAAATAAAAAGTTTTTCTTTTACTTGACAGGAAATATTTGACAGAGTGAATTTTTTAAAAAGCAGTCAGTGGAATAAGAGTGAATATTTGCAAACCAAACATTTGATAAGGGGCTAATATCAAAAATACACAAGGAACTCAAACAACTCAATAACAAGTAAACAAATAACCATAGTTAAAATGGGAAAAGGATGTGAACAGACATTTCTCAAAAGAAGATGCACAAATAGCCAACAGGTACATGGAAAGCTGTTCAAGAAGAAGCAAGTCAAAACTATAATATGCTATCTCCTTAGTACTGTTCAAACAGTTGTATATTTTTAAAAAGTTCATTGCTAGCAAAGATGTGGAGAAAAGGAACATTGCTGGGAATATAAATTGGCACAGTCATTATGGAAAAGAATATGGGAGCTTCTTAAAAAATTGAAAGTAGAACTACCAGTTGGTTCAACACCTCACTTCTGTGCTTGCATGCAAAGGAAATAAAATCGTCATCTCTGTTCATTGCTAGCAAAGATGTGGAGAAAAGGAACATTGCTGGGAATATAAATTGGCACAGTCATTATGGAAAAGAATATGGGAGCTTCTTAAAAAAATTGAAAGTAGAACTACCAGTTGGTTCAACACCTCACTTCTGTGCTTGCATGCAAAGGAAATAAAATCGTCATCTCTAAGATATATCCACTACCTGTACTATCACATTCATTACGGTGTTATTTACAATATCCAAGAAATGGAAACAGCCAAATGTTTATGGACAGATGAATGAATAAAGAAGATATGATGTTAATCAGATATAAGGAGGAAGGACGTCCTGCCACTTGTGACAGCATGGCTGAAACCAGAGAGCATGTCGTTAAGCAAAATAAGGCAGACAGAGTAAGGCAAATGCTGTGTAATTTCACTTACATATGAAATCTATATAAAAATAAAAAGTTGAAATCATAAAAACTGAGAGTAGTGGTTACCAGGAGTTAGGGATGAGAGTGAGGGAATCAGGGAGAGGTTGGTCTGGTTAAAGACTACAAAGTTGCACTTACATAGGATGAATAAGTCTACAAATTTAATGCACGACCATAATGCCATAGTAATAACGTACTATATATCTTAGAGTTGCAAACAGATTGCATCTTCAAAGTTCTTATAGCAAGAAAAGAATCATAGCTATGTGTGGCAATAGATGTTGACAAGACTTATGATCAATTGGAACAAATACTGAATTGTTATGTTGTACACTTGAAGCCAGTATAATGTCATATGTCAAGTCTACATCAGTTAAAAAGTGTGATATGTATGTGTGTGCTCATTCGTGTCCAACTCTTTGCTACCCCATGGAATGTAGCCTTCCAGCCTTCTCTGTCCATGGGATTTTCCATGCAAGAATACTGGAGTGGGTTGCCATTTCCTACGCCAAATAGTGTGATATTGGTATATAAAATGACAAAGGTATCAATGTTACATTTTCAGTTCAGTCACCCAGTCGTGTCTGACTCTTTGTGACCCCATGGACTGCAGCATGCCAGGCTTCCCTGTCCATCACCAACTCCCAGAGTTTACCCCAACTCATGTCCATCTAGTCGATGATGCCATCCAACCATCTCATCCTCTGTTGCCCCCTTCTCCTCCTGCCTTAAATCTTTCTCAGCATCAAGGCCTTTTCCAGTGAGTCAGTTCTTCACATCCAATGACCAAACTATTGGAGTTTCAGCTTCATCAGTCCTTCCCATGAATATTCAGGACTGATTTCCTTTAGGATGGACTGGTTGGATCTCCTTGCAGTCCAAGAGATTCTCAAGAATCTTCTCCAACACCACAGTTCAAAGGCATCAATTCTTCTGCATTCAGCTTTCTTTATAGGAGAACTAGGAAACCCAGAAATATATCCACACATATGAATCATTTTGGGGTTTTTAACAACAAAAGAATGATTTATCTACTGACTGTAGTCCTGGTCTGCATGTAGAATAAGAAGTGTCAAAGAAGATGGTATGAGAGACAAAACAGCATTAGTTACCTCAGAGAGCACAGCATGAGTACATATGAATATGTAAGTTTGGGAGCTGAAGAGGTCAAGTCAACCATCCCCAGCCATCTGCAGTCTTCATATTCTTATATGTTAAAAATATTCCCATGTTTAATACCTGGTTTGTTTTTAGTACATCACTCTGGTAAAGAATCTACCTGCAATGTAGGCGACCTGGGTTCGATGGCTGGGTTGCGAAGATCTCCTGGAGAAGGGAATGGCTACCCACACCAGTATTCTTGCCTGCAAAATCCCGTGGACAGAGGAGACTGGGGGGCTACAGTCCATGGCAGACACAACTGAGTGACTAATACTTTTTCTTTCAGCACTAATACCACAGAGATGATAACTCCAAGAAAACAATTGGAACAAATACAATAGTCAGTGTGTGTGTGTTGGGGAAAGAGGTACTCCCCCAAGGGACTGTTAATACTAGTGAGAAAAAACAACAGCATTGAGACTAGTTTATATGGAGGAATGAAGAAATATGTTTTAACTAATCTGAGCACTAAGAGCAGCTGAATGATAATTCATTTATATAGGTAAATGTAAAGGATAAATTAAATAATATTGCAAAATTCCAAATAGAAATGTTACCAAGTAAAGATTTTGCTGCCATACATGCAGTTCTTAAATAAGTCTTGCTGATCCAAGGTTCAAGTGAAATTTTAGTGGAAGTCATTCAGTTGCATATGACTCTTTGCAATCCCATAGACTGTAACTTGTCAGGCCCCAGGCATCTCTGTCCATGGAATTCTCCAGCAAGAATATTGGAGTGGGCTGCCAGTCCTTTCTCCAGGGGTCTTCCCAACCTAGGGATTGAACCCAGGTCCCTTTCATTGAGAAAGAATTGATACTTTTGAACTGTAGTGTTGGAGAAATCTCTTGAGAACCCCTTAGACTACAAGGAGATCAAACTAGTTAATCCTAAAGGAAATCAACTCTGAATATTCATTGGAAGGACTAATGCTGAAACTGAAGCTCCAATACTTTGAGCACATGATGCGAAGAGCCAACTCATTGGAAAAGATTCTGATTCTGGGAAAGAAAGAAGGCAGGAGGAGAAGCGGATGACAGAGGAGAAGATGGTTGGATGACATCAGCAACACAATGGACATTAGTTTGAGGAAGCCCTCAACTAATGGTGATGGTGAAGGACAGGGAAGCCTGGCATGTTGCAACTCATGGGCTTACAAAGAGCCAGACACAACTGAGCGACTAAACAACACTAGAGAAACCCAAATTTAAGGGCTGGAGGAATAAGCTGATTGACTAGTCTCATATCGATTTATATGTGGTAGTCAAGGCAATGGCACCCCACTCCCATACTCTTGCCTGGAAAATCCCATGGATGAAGAGCCTGGTGGGCTGCAGTTCATGGGGTCGCACAGAGTCGGACACGACTGAAGCAACTCAGCAGCAGCAAGAACTTCCTACCTGCATCTCTCATGCCTCTTCAGCGCTATTTGAATTTCCACCATCACGTCACTGGCTGTGGTCAGGCACCTTCCGGGCATATTGCTCTTTGTCAAAAGCAATCACAACCAAAGAATCAACTTTTTTTTATTTTTTGGTTTGTTTGTTTGGCACCATGATTTATTGATCACGTATTAGTTGCAGATATGGAATGTCACTAAAGAAGAGAAAGGAGAGTATAGAAAAAGAGGGCAAAGGCAGGAAAAAGGAAGCTTGAGGAAACAGAGTTGATGTTAGCAGTGGCCCTATAATTATAAGCTATGATTCCAGCATCTTCACCAAAAGACTAACCTTGTACAAGGTCACTGTTTCCATTCTTTTTTTTTTTTTTTGTACATGAAATGAGACAAATAATCACTCTGCTCATCTCTGAAGACACTACCTAAACAGCCCCATAGGAATCTTCCAAATGTAATATTTTACAGTGATCAGAATAGCTCTGGTCAAAGTGCAGCTTTGACTCCCCTGGGATTTTTCCCATATGAAAATAGGCATGAGAAGGAAAAGCAAACAGAGAATAAAAAGCATAAACTTTTGAAATACTAAAGCAGCTTAGATCAATAAGAACATATTGAACAGCCACCGTGCCTCTTCCTATAAGGTGGGTTGTGGAAATCAAAATAAGAGGGTGCAATTCCTACCTGTAAAAATCACTAAACACTTTCTTGTGTTTGTAGCTAACATTTATCAAGGACTCACCCAGAGAGAAACTATGCTAAACACTTTATCTTCTGCAATTCTCCCAACTGCCTTAGGATATTGATAATATCTCCAAACATAACCAACTGTATAAAGAAATTTTATTAGTGGTTCTCATATTTTAGTGTGGATAAAATGAGCTGGAGAATCTGTCATAAAAGTATGAATCCCAAGGATCCTCATTCCGTATATCTTTAATCAGTTCAGTTCAGTACATTTCATTTGCTCAGTCATGTCCAACTCTTTTGACCCCATGGACTGCAACACGCCAGGCCTCCCTGTCCATCACCAACACCCAGAGTTTACTCAGACTCACGCCAATTGAGTCGGTGATGCCATCCAACCATCTCATCCTCCATCATCCCCTTCTCCTCCTGGCCAGCTGTGGCTGCTGCTGCTGCTAAGTCACTTCAGTCATGTCCAACTCTGTGCGACCCCATAGACAGCAGCCCACCAGGCTCCCCTGCCCCTGGGATTCTCTAGGCAAGAGTACTGGAGTGGGGTGCCATTGCCTTCTCCCCCACCCAGCATCAGGGTCTTTTAAAATGAGTCAGCACTTCACATCAGGTGGCCAAAGTACTGGAGTTTCAGCTTCAACATCAGTCCCTCCAATGAATATTCAGGACTGATTTCCTTTAGGATAGACTGGTTGGATGTCCTGGCAGTCTAAGGGACTCTCAAGAGTCTTCTCCAACACCACAGTTCAAAAGCATCTATTCTTTGGTGCTCAGCTTTCTTCACAGTCCAGCTCTCACATCCATACATGACCACTGGAGAAACCATAGCCGTGATTAGATGGACCTTTGTTGACAAAGTAATATCTCTGCTTTTTATATGCTGTCTAGGTTGGTCATAACTTTTCTTCCAAGGAGTAAGTGTCTTTTAATTTCATGGCTGCAATCACCATCTGCAGTGATTTTGAAGTCAAAAAATTAAGTCTGACACTGTTTCCACTGTTTCTCTTATCTATTTGCCATGAAGTGATGGGACCAGAAGCCAAGATCTTTGTTTTCTGAATGTTGAGCTTTCAGCCAGTTTTTTCACTCTCTTCTTTCACTTTCATCAAGAGGCTCTTTAGTTCTTCTTCCCTTTGTGCCATAATGGTGGCGTCATCTGCATATCTTCAACAGAGTTTGGAATTTGCATTTCTAGCAAAGTCTCCACGTGTTCTGAAGCAGGTGGATTATGGACCACTAATAGAGAAGCACTTCCATATGTTATTAAATATGAGAGACCATGGACAGAGGAACCTCATGGCCTACAGCCCATGGGATCACAAGCAATCAGACACAACTGAGCAACCGAGAACACCAGGGGACACAGAGATCTTGAAGGCTAGTATCTCTCACTAAAAAAAGAAACCTATTGCAGGCACCAATTGAAACACTGTGAAAAAGTGTATTAATAGGACCCTGGGCTTATCCCTTAGAGGCTCTGATGCACTAATCTGAGGACAGGCTTAAGAATCTGTGTCCTGTTTGTTTGTTTTAGCCAGAAATTTTTGTCCTAAGTGATTCTTAACGTTAGGAAAATTTGTAGTAGATTAAATGAATTGTCTGCGGTAACCTAGTAATATCCTCTCAGAAGGAGAACTGAAACCCAGTTTTACATCTCCCAGGCCAGAGTTCTTTCAATGTTATTTTCTCCTTGGAAAAAAGTGTCGATGGGATCAACCTAGGTTACTATACTGCCCCAATTTTTAGATAGAAAAAGAACATGTGGAGTTCTTTTCCGCATCTATTTCAGATGTCCTCAGCTCATTCTCAGGGATTCCCAGGTGGCTCAGTGGTAAAGAATCTCCCTGCCAGTGCAGAAGATGCAGGTCAATCCCTGGGCCAGGAAGGTCCACTGCAGGACGATGTAACGACCCAGTCCAGGATTCTTTCCTGGATAATCCCCATGGAGAGAGGAGCATGGTGGGCTGCAGTCCTCGGGGTTGCAGCAGAGCTGGACACTACTCCGTGATGGAACAGGCATGCGCACAGCTCATTCTCGGCGCTGTGATCAGTGCGCATTGTTTAAACCGCATCACAAAGCACTTCCAGCATGGAAATTATAGAACAGAATGGTTGCGTGTCAAGCCTGATGAGGGGTAAAAACAAATCTGTGGAAACTGTTGTCACAGTCACCAAAACTGCTTAGCCAGCTGTGGGAAGCAAACAAATCCACTGAAACATTAACTCAGGCAGAAGGTTCCAGCTCATTTAAAGCAGGCTCATTTGTTTTCCCATTACGGCTCAGCAGCGTCTACCTGGGCTGTGTTTTCAGGGTTCCGGCAGCGTCATGACAGAGCTGGGGAAGGCTGATGGATTTATGACACACTGCCTTGATGACATATTTACCAAGTCCGGCTTGCAGGATTCCAGGGGCAGGAGGCTGGGAGCTTGAAAAGGAGAGAGCAGCTGGAATTTGAGCTGGCTGGGAAAAATGATCAGTAGAAGGCTACTGATGAGAGAAGTCCCTGCTGACGTGTGTGTTGAAGCAGTATCACCTCTGATATTGAAGGACAGAGGTTTCAGAGATTCTGACCCTGTAGGGTCCTCTGGTGTTTTCTGCCTCTATGCCTATGACGAAGTAACTTGACTCCTCTGAGCCTCAGTTTCCACAATAGAACAAATAGGATTCATTCCCTTCCAACCCACAGGATGGGTGCAGTATGTCCATGGTAGAAATACAAGGCTGCTTCCCAGGTGGCGCTAGTGGTAAACAGCCTGCCTTCCAAGGCAAGAGACACAACAGATGAGGGTTTGATCCCTGGGTTGGGAAGATCCTCTGGAAGAGAGCACATACTCAGGCAGAAGGTTCCAGCTCATTTAAAGCAGGCTCATTTGTTTTCCCATTACGGCTCAGCAGCGTCTACCTGGGCTGTGTTTTCAGGGTTCCGGCAGCGTCATGACAGAGCTGGGGAAGGCTGATGGATTTATGACACACTGCCTTGATGACATATTTACCAAGTCCGGCTTGCAGGATTCCAGGGGCAGGAGGCTGGGAGCTTGAAAAGGAGAGAGCAGCTGGAATTTGAGCTGGCTGGGAAAAATGATCAGTAGAAGGCTACTGATGAGAGAAGTCCCTGCTGACGTGTGTGTTGAAGCAGTATCACCTCTGATATTGAAGGACAGAGGTTTCAGAGATTCTGACCCTGTAGGGTCCTCTGGTGTTTTCTGCCTCTATGCCTATGACGAAGTAACTTGACTCCTCTGAGCCTCAGTTTCCACAATAGAACAAATAGGATTCATTCCCTTCCAACCCACAGGATGGGTGCAGTATGTCCATGGTAGAAATACAAGGCTGCTTCCCAGGTGGCGCTAGTGGTAAACAGCCTGCCTTCCAAGGCAAGAGACACAACAGATGAGGGTTTGATCCCTGGGTTGGGAAGATCCTCTGGAAGAGAGCACAGCAACCCACTCCAGTATTCTTGCCTGGAGAACCCCATGGACGGAGGAGCCTGGCAGGCTGCAGTCCATGGTTCACAAAGAGTCAGACATAATTGAGTGACTTAGCACATTGTTATTGCTGTTCAGTAACAACAATATTGTTATTGTTGTTATTGTTCACTCAGTCCTGTCCGACTCTTTGCTGAGTCGGACTGCAGCACACCAGGCTTCACTGTCCTTCACCATCTTCCAGAATTTGCTCAAACTCATGTCCATTGAGTCAGTGATGCCATCCAACTATCTCATCCTTTGTCATCCCATTCTCCTCCTGCCTTCAATCTTTCCCAGCATCAGGGTCTTTTCCAATGAGTCAGCTCTTCAAATCAGGTGGCCAAAGTATTGGAGCTTCAGCTTCAGTCCTTCCAATGAATATTCAAGGTTGATTTCCTTTAGGATTGACTGGTTTGACCTCCTCGCAGTCCAAGGGACTCTCAAGAGTCTTCTTCAACACCACAGTTCAAAAGCATCAATTCTTCGGCGCCCAGCCTTCTTTATGGTCCACCTCTCACATCCATACCTGACTACTGGAAAAATCATAGTTTTGACTATACAGATCTTTGTTGGCAAAGTATTGTCTCTGCTTTTTTAACATGCTGTCTAGGTTTATATAGCACATAGCTCATATATATAGTTATAAAGCACATTGTTCATATAACACATTGTTATAAGATCTGGTATTAGAAATATTCATACATTCCAGAAGTTAAGACTAAACTATCCCTAAGAATCTGATTTGTTTTGTTGTTGCTTCATCTGAAGGATAGGAAATCACATAGTGCTAACAAGGAAAGAGATTTTTTTTTATTGACTAATTTATATTTCTTGTCATGCTGCTGCTGCTGCTGCTGCTGCTGCTGCTGCTAAGTCGCTTCAGTCGTGTCTGACTCTGTGCGACCCCATAGACGTCAGCCCACCAGGCTCCCCTGCCAGTGGGATTCTCCAGGCAAGAACACTGGAGTGGGTTGCCATTTCCTTCTCCAATTCATGAAAGTGAAAAGTGAAAGGGAAGTCGCTCAGTGGTGTCCGACTCTTAGCAATCCCATGGGCCGCAGCCCACCAGGCTCCTCCATCCATGGGATTTTCCAGGCAAGAGTACTGGCGTGGGTTGCCATTGTCATAGAGATGGGAAAATATAAATTATTAAGCAAATACTATGCTGGAAGCTTTATATAATGTTTTACATTCAATGTTCACAAAATCCTTGCAAGTTAATGACTATTATTTCTTCTTTATGGATGAAGAAACTGAGACTCAGAGAGCTTAAGAGCTTTCTCTGTAAATTACACAGAGCCAGAATTTGAGCAGTATCTGGGACATAGCAAGTGTTCAACAAGTGTTCATGTATATATATATATATATATATATACACATGGAATGAATATGCTTAAAACTAGAATTCTATTTCTTACTCTGGTGCACATTAACACAATAGCTCTTAATTGTATCTACTGTGTTGTTCTTAGTGGATCAGTCGTATTCAACTCTCTGTGACCCCATGAATGTAGCCCACCAGTCTCCTCTGTCCATGGGATTCTCCAGGCAAGAATACTGGAGTGGGTTGCCATGCCCTCCTCCAGAGGATAATTATATCTATTAGTGCTCATTTATTCATTCAGAAGGCTCCCTTTTGATAAATTCTTTATTAGAAATATAAAAGCTTTGTTGATTTTTAGTTTCTAAGTCATGTCTGACTCTTTGAGACTCCATGGACTGTAGCCCACCAGGTTCCCCTGTCCATGGGATCTCCCAGGCAGAAATACTGGACTGGGTTATCTTTTCCTTCTCCAGGGGATCTTCCCAACCCAGAGACTGAATCCATGTCTCCTGAATTGGCAGGTGGATTCATTACCACTGAGCCATCAATTCAGTTCAGTTCAGTCACTCAGTCGTGTCTGACTCTTTGCGACCCCATGAATCGCGCAGCACACCAGGCCTCCCTGTCCATCACCAACTCCTGGAGTTCACTCAGACTCATGGCCATTGAGTCAGTGATGCCATCCAGCCATCTCATCCTCTGTCATCCCCTTCTCCTCCTGTCCCTAATCCCTCTCAGCATTAGACTGATTTCCAATGAGTCAACTCTTCGCATGAGGTAGCCAAAGTACTGGAGTTTCAGCTTTAGCATCATTCCTTCCAAAGAAGTCCCAGGGCTGATCTCCTTCAGAATGGACGGGTTGGATCTCCTTGCAGTCCAAGGGACTCAAGAGTCTTCTCCAACACCACAGTTCAAAAGCATCAATTCTTCAGCACTCAGCCTTCTTCACAGTCTAAATCTCACATCCATACATGATCACTGGAAAAACCATAGCCTTGACTAGACAGACTAAGCCATCAGGGAAGTACAAATATAAAGGTAAATGTGATATAACTCCTTTTCCTAAGGGTATGATAGTTAATTGAAGAGAGTGGATAATTACAGAAGTTACTATGAAACAAGCCTGAATATGCTGAGCAAATAGAACATTCCAGAAGGGAGAGAGGAAAACAATCTTGGGCAGACACATTATCTACAGGAATATTTAGAACTTGGTGATACAGGGATGGGACTAGGACCCCATGGAGAGCAATCTGAACATGGGTAGTATTTAATGGAAGCTTGGGAGACGGGGTAGTTTAAAGGATCAGTGGGTCTTTAAACTCTGGTGAGGTAGATAAGATAAACTCGCAGGTTTCTGCATCCATTTGATGGCCACAGCCTCTGTACAACACCCCTACAAGCCCTCACCACAGTATGCTTACTGCAGGTATCCTCTCTTGTTAAGTGTTAAGGGGGAGGGTAAAATGAACTTTCAAAGTCTTCATTCTGTAAGTATACATAGGTGGACAGGGAAGCATTTTATGATCTCAAGACATTCAGCAAAACATCTGGTTTCTCCTTCCAACTGGAGTTCTCAAGATACCTGTGCTGTGTTCTTCCATGCCAGTAATCGGTGTGAGCTGACTCATTAAGAAAGCTGCACCACAAAGACACAAGGATAAAGGGTTAGCATGGTGCTATAAGGGCTTCCCTGGTGACTCAAGCGGTAAAGAATTTGCCCGCAATGCAGGAGACCCGGCTTTGATGCCCTGGTTGGGAAGACCTCCTGGAGAAGGGAATGGCAACCCACCCCAGTATTCTTGCCTGGAGAATCCCATGGACAGAGGAGTCAGTGGGCTACAGTCAATGAGGTCCCAAAAAGTTGTACACAGCTGAACAACTAACATACACACACTGATGGTGCTGCAAATTTCATTTGTCTTGTCACCCTCATTTTATTATAACAGGGGTGTAGGAAAGGTGAAAACACGATAAAGGCAGTGATACACTTGCAGAAGCCAAAATTTAAATTCATGTCTGGAAAAAATATTCATTTCCTGCCTTAGATTTTTGCAAACATTAATGAGAAGACTATCACATTATGCATGAATATGATTAGCATAATTCTACCTAATGAATTAATTCCTTCTGTGAAACTAAAGGTAAAAATGTTTCTCTTTCCCCTATGCTTCTCTAATACATGCAGGTTTGCTAACAGAAATTATTATTTTCTACATTATGATACATTTATTAGGTGGATTCTCACCTTATGCATAGATGAGTCAATAGTGAATATACTTAATTGCAGTTTGTGCAAATATGCAACTTTCATTTTAAGAACCAGAAAGCCAAAAAAATATTTTTTTTCAGTTTATTCTCAGGAAATTTATGGTCATATTAGGATGACTGGTTTCACTCAGATGCTCAATCCAAAGAAATTATTATTTTTTTCCTATGCCTTCCTGGATCTAAGAAAATGGACAACCTTACTTTGCCTTTTTTTTTTTTTTGCAAAGACTACTATGTCTTTGCTTTTTAAAGTGCAAGACAGTACAAATATTTTGGAAAGCTGTCTGTCAGCAGGCATCAAGAAATGTTAATATGTTTAATCTTTTGACCCAAGAATTTCATCTCTGAAATGTGTCTTACGGAAATAATCCTAAATATGGAAATCATATTGTATATACTTAGTAGCATGTTATTTATAATAATAAAAAACAATTAGAAAATCTTAGATGTTCTATAATAAAGGAGAAGTTAAATAAACCATGGTGTTACTTGGAGTAGAGGAGTATGCAGATATTTTAAGATATATATATATATATATATATATAAAACTATAAAATTTGTAATAACATGGAAAATTATAAAATTAAATCCTATAGAGTTTCAGCAAACTTACCATAGTTACACAGTTATTAGTTTTGAAATCAGATTCTGTGTCATTCCAAGTACCCAAGACCACTGTTAAGTCACCAGTTTGCTAGAAGGACTCACAGAGATCCAATAAGCTTTCATGATAACAATTGTAGTTTACTACAACAAAAAGAAAGTGAAAGCGAAAGTTGCTCAGTTGTGTCAGACTCTTTGTGACACCATGGAATAAACAGTCCAGAGAATTCTTTAGGCCATAATACTAGAGTGGGTAGCCTTTCCCTTCTCCAGGGGATCTTCCTAACCCAGGGATCGAACCCAGGTCTCCCACATTGCAGGTGGATTCTTTACCAGCTGAGCCACAAGGAAAGCCCATTATAGCAAAGTGGTAGAGGTTAAAGTCAGTAAAGGCAAACAGAGCAGAGTTCAGGATACTTCAGGCATAGTCAGACTTTCATTTGTCCCCTCCCATGAGGCAGTACAGACGACATTTAATTCTCCCTGCAGCCATGTGTGCCAGTGTGTATATCTGAGCCCTGGTGTCCAGTATTTCTGCTGTGGCCAGTCACGAAGGTATGGGCTGACATAAGTTTCTCAGTCTCTCATTCCTCAGATATGAAACTGACACAGCTCGGCCCAAGGCCTTCATCGTAAATAACCTGTTAGCATAAACTATCTGGAGTAGCTCAAACCTCAAGGAGTAAGAAGACACTCTTATCAGGCAGGGATTTCCAAGGGATAAGCCTGTGAAGGGACAGTCTTTGCTTTGGAATGTGCAGAGTTTGAACATCCCAGATGTGGAGTCAACCCTTCACTGTGCAAATACCAGTTAGAATTCAGAGCCTGAATGCTTAGCCATTATACATTTTGCCAGGAAATAAACTGCAGTCAGTTGCTCAGTTCTCTGGGCCACCTGAACCATAGCTAAGTGATATGAAGTTGAAAAATAATGATCCCTGCTTATGGTAAGTGGACTAGCAGCAAGCAGACTTTGCAAGTCGTGTGCGAAGGTGAAAATATGTCCAATACTGAGGGGGAAAGAATAAGAATTCCCTTTGAAGTGGAGAGTTGAAACAAGAGGTAAATTGTCACCAAGTCAGAAAAGTTCATTTGGAGGATTGTGGGAGAAGTAGAGGCATCATAGATTTCAGGAGTGAAAAGTGATTTGGGCATTTATTTTGGCCCACTGTGGTTGAGTATACAACTGTCTGAAAAACAATAATTTAACAAAGTGGTTGGGGTTTGGCTGGAACAAAGAGTGAAAAAAGAAGAAAGGCTAAAGGTAAAACTAGATGCACAGAGGTTCATTAAGGAGGCTTTGTGTTTTTAAGAAAGCTAATGCTGATCCTAAAAGACACTGGGAGTGACTGAACAATTTAAAGCCCTGGAAAAAGATGGTCAGATTTTTTCTTCTTTAAAACAAGTCTCACAGTAGAGTGGAACTCAGGCTGGCTAAATCTGGTGGGAGGTAGGCAGACCAGGTAGGTGGTAACCAAAAAAGTTCCCATGGGGAGAAAAATGAATGTTTGCACTAAGAGAGTGGTTGTCACAGTAGGAAAAAAGGACAAGATGGAGAGAGAGAGCAACGGAGAGATAACAGAGGGATAGAAGATTGTGCGTGATGGATTGTGCATGAAGGAGTGAAGGAAGCATTTTACTTCTTGACTTGGGGACTGTCTTGGGGTATGTTGACGTTCTTATCCAACTAGAATATTCTATTAGTCAACTAGAAAGGGAGCCATCAGTTCAGTTCAATTCAGTCAATCAGTTGTGTCTGACTCTTTGCAACCCCATGAGCTTCAGCACACCAGGCCTCCCTGTCCATCACAACTCCTGGAGCCTACCCAAACTCATGTCCATTAAGTCGGTGATGTCATCCAACCATCTCATCCTCTGTCGTCTCCTTTTCCTCTTGCCGTCAATCTTTCCCAGGATCAGGGTCTTTCAAATGAGTCAGCTCTTTACATCAGGTGGCCAAAGTATTGGAGTTTCTGCTTCTACGTCAGTCCTTCTAATGAACACCCAGGACTGATCTCCTTTAGGATGGACTGGTTGGATCTCCTTGAAGTCCAAGTAACTCTCAAAAGTCTTCTCCAACACCACAGTTCAAAAGCATCAATTCTTCAGCACTCAGCTTTCTTTTTAGTCCAACTCTCACATCTATACATGAATACTGGAAAAAACATAGCCTTGACCTTTGTTGGCAAAGTAATGTCTCTGCTTTTTAATGTGCTGTCTAGATTGGTCATAACTTTCCTATGCATCTGGGGCTTGCAATTGAGATAATGCTGTACATTCAGAAAATCTGTTTATTTTCCTTCTAGGCCCATAGGAAGATAGTGGACTTACATGATTGACTTCCAGCTGATGAAACATGGGCAGAAATGAGGTCTGTCACTCCCAGTTCCTGCTCCTAAAGTTTTCCCCACAGGAACTTTTGCGCTCCATCCTCTGTCAAGTAGACCTCAGGGCAGTTGTGAGCTACAGAACAGAAGTATGCTGAGACTGAAAGATGCTGCTGAAAGAAAAAGCACCATGCACACATTAGACTATTGTGGGGGTGAAGAATGGTCCTCCACAATGTTATCCCAATGAGATCCGCTGTTGTTTCCAATAGAAGTTAGCCTGAAGTGAAGTGAAGTGAAGTCGCTCAGTCGTGTCCAACTCTTTGCAATCCCATGGACTGTAGCCTACCAAGCTCCTCAGTCCATGGGATTTTCCAAGCAAGAATACCCCTCACTAAATTAGAAATTGGGACCTCGAAATAGGGAGTTGTAAAAACAAAACCAAACAAAACAAAGTAAACTTGATTTGAGTGTCACTTCCTTAGTGGACTGACAGGTGATAAGGAAGCAGTTGACTGGCAGATGAGCAGGTTGGTCACCAGATGGCAGAGATCCAGGCTACACAGTAACAAATCACTCGATCAAATTGTGATAACTGGGGCAGCAGCTCATGTTCCTCATGAGCTGAAAAAGAGACTGTGAAAAGTGTGTATTAGTTGTTATAGGGTGCCTTTGGCAAGAATTAAATTAAAGGGGAAAATAGCTCAGGAAAGAATTGACTGGTTGGCAAGCAGAAAATAAACAGAATGCCAAAGTCCAGAAATTTAGAGCTGCTCAGTTTTGGAAAAGCTAACTGTTCCAAGGTCCCAAGTGTAAAAGATGTAAGTTTAAGAAGTTTTGTGTGAAAGACCAATACAAAGTCTCTTCTGAATAAAAGGACTCAGCTCTGTGGCAAAGACTAGAATAAGGATGTAGCTTTCCCAGATATCGTTTCAGAATACCTCAAGATAGGAGTTACCCTTAAATAGAGAAAGAAGGAGACCTCACAAGGAAGAAGCAAAGATATAAATCAGAATCATGGCTCAGGAAAGAACTTTGGGTATGGCAATGGGCACATGAGGCTGACTAACAAGAAATAAATCAGAAGCTTGTGCAGTTTGTAAGCTTTTAAGGAAAGTGTTTTTCCAAAGAAAATATGAAACTGGAATAAAAATAACTGAAGAGGAAAAAAAAGACTTTGTTCAAGACTTGCAATTACCATACAATCACCAAACTTTCATGAGCAGGAATGAAGCTGAAGATGCATATAGGAAGGAAATACCCTCCTTGCCCTTTGAGATGTGGCCAACAGAGGTTACATATGTGAGGAGCCCCCTAAAAGGTGGGACCAGTCATCTCAGAGCGTAATGGTAAAGAAAGCTCCTACTTGAGGGCAAAATGGAAGCCCAAGTCAGAATTTCTCCCTTCCTTTACGGTAGAAAACTTCCAAAGCATCTATTCAGCAAGACTTGGACATGAGTTACTATGATCCAGGAGTTCCTTTTCTCTGTACAAATGGAAATTTTATTCCAGCTTTATTTCATCAGTAGCATCTAGTCTGATGAAGAGGACTCTGGGTTACCCATAGACTGGGCTTTGAAATTGATGCAATTTCTAAATGGGGCTTGGAGTTGTCTTTCTTAGGAAGAAGGTAAAGTGGATCCTAGGTATGGGGAGAAAGGGTCAAGACCCTGAAAACTCCAGAATGATCTTCATGCTCCTTTCCTTTCTGTAACCAACATGAATCAAGAGGCCACTGGACGCCTTGAAGCCTAACCATGAAAGGTAGCAGAGCCATAGCAAAGAGCCCGGATCCCTGAACACCTGTGCGGAGACCTGGCCCAGCCGTGACTACACGCCACAGGGTGAGCAATTAACTTTCCAGGGCGTGTATGTTGCAGCAGCTAGCAAGCTGTATTCTGGCCAATATAAGGCAAAGGTTATGTGCTAAATTTTGTACATGGTGAGTTAGAGATGCCTATAAAACACTGAGACTGAAACATTCATAAGACAATTGTATTTATTTGTGTGTGTGTCTGTGTCTACCATCTAGGAAAAAATGTCTAAGGTGACTACTAACTCATTTCTGCTTCCTCCATTGAGAGACGAAGTCTAATCCTTTTGTATTTGGATGGGACATAGTAACTTGATTAACCGATTAATGTGGCATGTGAAGCTAAGTCATAAAACACTTTGCAGCTTTGTCTGGATGCTTGCAACACTAACTCCAAGAGTTCTGAGTGGTCCTATAAAATGTCTAAATACTCTGCAGCTTTCCTGCTGAGGTAGCCATAGGTAGGGGCTATGGCTGACAGCCTCAGCTAAACTTTCTGGCCTTCTCCACTAGGGTGCCAGACATGCCAGCCTTCTTATATCCTCCACACCAGCTCATCACCAGCTGAATACTGACTGACCACTGTCTATGAATGCCTAACAGAAGCAGTGGGATGTGGGTTAACTGGCCCTTTGAGAAAAAATAAGAAGGATTCTAGTGTTTCCTGGTTCTGTAATTTAAATATCTTCACCATGGCTGGTTTCAAGATACTAAAGGGTTAGCCATGGAGTTTACAAGATTCCTGAATATTTAGCAAATGGCTCTAGTGAACCAATGCAGCCATTCATGGCACATTATAGAAGAATCCCTAGCTGAACATTGTTTGACCCACAATATCATAAGACATACTACAATGTTTATTGCTTTAAGGCACTAAGTTCTGAGTCATTTTTATATAGTGATTTTTCCTGTTGTTGTTGAGCAGGAACAAGTTGTGTCAAACTCTCTGCAACCCTATCGACCGCAGCCCATTGGTAGCTAGTCGTTGTCGTTCAGTTGCTCAGTCATATCCAACTCTTTGTGGCCCCATGGACTGCAGTACACCAAGCTTCCCTATCCTTCACCATTTCCTGGAGCTTTCCCAAACTCATGTCCATTGAGTCAGTGATGCCATTCAACCATCTTGTCCTCTGTCATCCATTTATCCTCCTGCTTTCAGTCTTTCCCAGCATCAGGGTCTTTTCCAAGGAGTCAGCTTTTCACATCAGGTAGCCAAAGTATTGGAGCTTCAGCCACAGCATCAGTCCCTCCAGTGAAAATTCAAGACTGATTTTCTTTAGGATTGACTGGTTTCATCTCCTTGCAGTCCAAGGGACTCTCAAGCTTCTTCTCCAACACCACAGTTAAAAAGCACCAATAGGGAGGTAGTAAGTAACCTTAAATCATGTAATTTGGAATAAGTGGTTCAGCTGGCAAAGAATAAACATGCCAAAGCAGAAGACACAAGAAGCAGGTTCAATCCCTGTGTCAGGAAGATAGTTTCATTCAATGTACCATCATACCTTTTATTTCAACACAAAGTTAAGCAACTTCAAGAGATGATGGAAAACAGAAGAACATGGTGAGCTGCAGTCGTGGGATTGCAAAGAGTCAGACACAAGTATGTGACTCAACAAAAGGCATTCACACTCCTGCACAGCTCAACAGTTTGAGAAACTATCCCAAAAAGGTTTTGAAAATTTCCTACAAAATGATAGGATACAAAAAGAGGAATTCTTCAGGTCATTAGGTGCCCAACTTCCTACTGGAGATTAGTGGAGAAATAACTCCAGAAAGAATGAAGGGATGGAGCCAAAGCAAAGACAATCCCCAGCTGTGCATGTGAATGGTGATAGAAACAAGATCCGATGTTGTAAAGAGCAATATTGCATAGGATCCTGGAATGTCAGGTCCATGAATCAAGGCAA
>SJYC01018687.1:0-17270 GCA_006408675.1 Madoqua kirkii
CGGGGAGATGGTGTGGGGTGGGAGGTGGGAGGGGGCTTCGGCATTGGGAGATCGTGTACACCTGTGGCTGATTCATGCCAATGTATGGCAAAACCAATACAGCATTGTAAAGTAGAATAAAGTATTAAAAAAATAAAGTCAGTGAAGGACCAAAAGAAAAAACACTTAAACAAAAACAGAAGATGCAAAGGTAAGAGGGATCCATGTCCTGTGTCCTCCTGAGCAAGCTTCTCAGCAGGAGGGAAATTTACACACTAAGCTCAATTCTGGCTCAATTTTAATTTCTTCTCATAGAAACCGACATGAAATGGTGCCCTTCCCCCACCTTCACCCCACCTCCATTCAGAAGAAACTAGTCCTGACTGAGGAAACGAAGCTAAAGTGAAATTAACATTAGCTAAATTCCCAGTTCTGGGTAACATTTTGTCCAGCAGAGGAAACACTTATCTACTTGGGGGGAGGGAGGCAGAAAAAGGAACGGGGGATGACCTCATGGTTGAAATGATTGCAAAAATAGCCTGATTCAAAATAAAGAACTTGTGACCCACACGTGTCATCAATGAATGCCAGTCACCACGCAGAAATGGACAACGATGGTTTAGCACACACATGTCCATTACAGGGACCTCTGAAATCCATTACAGCAGTCATCTGATTCTGCGGTGGCGATGATTCAGGATTGTCTCTTGAGGCAAAGAGATTGTCCTTGTCTCTCTACAAGAAAATGGTATTTTTGGAGAGAGGGAAGATCACCAAGGGGCTAATTAAAAAGAGTTATCAAGCACCGGGCGAGAGTCCAAAAGCTGAGCAGTCAGAATTTGGGAAGAGGCTTTCAGGCAATCTCTTCATCAATAGAAACGGAAGGCCCCATGACCCAAGGCTGGGGAGTCAGGTTCTTAAAGGAACAAACCACTGAGGACTATAGAGCGCCCCCTGTCTACACAAAAGGGCACATCACTACATAAAACCAGGTGACCACGCGGCTTAGTAGTGTCTCCGAGAGCCAAGAAAGGTGCTTCAAAAAAGAATCTAGTTTTAAATTAGATCAGAACAGCAGGAGACTGTTCTAAGTGCAATAGATGTTCCCACGCCTTATTTCAACAAATACTTAGGTCTTAATGGGCAGCTGATACCAAATATGGAGCTGATACTTAGCCTCATGAAAATGTTCATTGAATGGAGAGAATTGGTTCCTGTATTTAATCCTGATTCATTGAGCCTAGATAATATAGGTTGTCTGGACACAGAGGTAAGAAAACAAACAAACAAACATAGGTCTTCTCTGAAGGGCACTTCACCTTTGGGGAGGGAGTTGCGAGCACAGCAGGTGTTGTACTGTGATGGGGTGGGGTGAGATGCTGAGGCAGGCAGTGTTAGGAGAGCTGAGGGAGGAGCTCTCAGGAAGGCCCCTGAAAGGGGGTGAGACTGCATATAAATGTTAACAGGAGAGATAAGAAAGGGTAGATAGGGATGGACACACTTGATGACAAAGGTCCATCTAGTCAAAACTATGTTTTTTCCAATAGTCGTGTATGGAAGTGAAAATTGGACCATAAAGAAGGCTGAGCATCAAAAAATTGATGCTTTTGAACTGTGATATTGGAGATGACCCCTAAGAGTCCCTTAGACAGCAAGGAGATCAAACCCAGTCCATCCTAAGGGAAATCAATCCTGAATATCCACTGGAAGGACCAATGTTGAAGCTGAAACTCCAATACTTTGGCCACCTGATGCAAAGAGCCGACTCATTGGACGGCAATGCTAGGAAAGATGGAAGGCAAAAGGAGCAGAATGTGGCAGAGGATGAGATGGTTGGATGGCATCACCAACTCAACAAACATGAGTCTGAGCAAACTCCAGGAGATAGTGAAGGACAGGGAAGCCTGGTGTGCTGCAGTCCATGAGGTCACAAAGAATCAGACACAGCTTAGCAACTGAACAGCAACAATTTGTGACTTGGAAGAGTTATTCCCAAATAACCTTTATTAGAAGGGGAATGAGGGGAGTTTGACCTCACACCTCCAAAACTGCATCCCCACTCACCCGTCCTGACCCAGCAGTGCCATGAGAGGGTGTGGCAGCTTGCTTGCAGTTCTTCCAGGCCTTATGATCTTGGATCCTTGTTTTTCCTTTGCGTCTCAGCTTCCTCATCTGGAAAACAGGGACAAAATGGCATTTTCCTAATACCAGCAACAGCATAAGCACTGGATAAAGAAAGGGAAAAAATATATATGAATCGATAGATGAGAAAGGAAGTGAGATTAGATATGTTTGGTGCCTAATATTAGTAAGTGTCAAATATTAATATATGTTAACTTCACTCTTATCTTTTCCCCATATATTTGTGTAACACCACTCAGATCGTTACCTAAAAAATTTTTAAAAAGCAAAACAAACAACAGCAAAGCTCCTTCTGATACCTACAGACACAACTAACATTTTCCTCTCCTGGGCTTCCACAGCAATTAATAAACACCTCAATTATAATACTGATCACATTGGATAATAATCGTTTTTAATACTCCTGTTGTCCACTCAAGAGGGGATTTTTTTTCTCTAGAGATACTGTTTTATTTAGGCTTGCATTTCTAATGCTAAGCACTAGAAATATAGAATTTTCAATTGCAAGAAAATATACTATCTGTACTCATAGATTAACTTAATGATCCCCATAAAAGAGTGCTATATTTCAGACACTTTATTTTGATAACTTGATGCAGCCGAGTGAAATTGTGTGGTTTGCCAAGGTCTTCCAATGCGCTCATAGCAGAGCTGGGACTAAATCTATGCCCCTTGAGTTTAAATAGCATGCACTTTTCTATGCAGCATCTTTAAATATATGTATATTTAGTTATTGGGGGCCATGCTGGGTCTTCACGCTGCACAGGCTTTCCTCTAGCTTTAAGGAGTGGGGGCTTCTCTCTAGTTGTGGTGCACGGACTTATTGCAGTGGCTTCGCTTCTTATGCAGCGTAGGCTCTAGGGCATGCAGGCTCCAGCAAATGCGGCATGTGGACTCAATAGTTGTGACTCCCAGGCTCTAGAGCAGAGGCTCAGTAGCTGTGGTGCTATGTGCTTAGTTGTCACATAGCACGTGAGATCATCCTCGATTAGGGATTGAACCCACGTCTCCTGCATTGGCAGGTGGAACCTTTGACCACTGAGCCACCAGGGAAGCCCCTCTATGCAGCATCTTGAGAAATAAGAACATGAAATAAAGATGGGATCAGATAGACACAGCATAGGTCTCTGGGTGCAAAGAGGGAGGAAGGATAAGTGAAGACTCTGCCTAACTCGTTATCCTTCCAAACAGAAAAAGTAGGCGCACAGCACAGAATTACCTTCATGACTCATATAAATAAACAGCCAAGAATCAGCACGTGCATTTTTTAGTTTTAGTTCAGTTGCTCAGTCGTGTCCGACTCCTTGTGACTCCACGCATTACAAGATACTTATCAATTCCCTGGTGACAGTTCTCTCTGGAGAGAGAAAGAAGGAAATAAGGCTGTTGGTGGGGATTTTAGCTATCTGTAATTCTTTTTTAAAGAGCTGAAATAATATGATGGTATGATAGCACTTTTTTAGATGAGGGTAGTGAGTACACAGGTGTTGTTGCGTGTCATACTTTCTAAATGTTTAAAATATTTTAATTTTTTTTCTTTTTTAATGAGATGAGGCTCTCCTCCTTAGCCCACAGGAATCTGAAGGCCTTCTTAGCTCACAAGACAGAAAGGTAGATGGAACTAAGTGATTGTCAACCTGAATCTAAGCGCAAGGAGATGGAGGAGGCAGAACAGAGTCTGCCAGGCACAGAAGTTCAGGGGCCAGGGCTTTCAGGGAGGGAGTTTCCAAGAGACTAAGAGAAGGTGCCCTGTTGGGACCTCAACCAGGGGTGAGGATAAAGACAGCTGTAACTTAGGACTATATCCACGCATTTTATCTTCTGCAGTTTCCCAGGGGAGCAAGGTTCACTTTCCTTCCTGTCAGTCAGGGACCAACCTTAATACTGAAGGGTCCTCCAGGAAAAGAATTTGAAACTTTCTTTCAGTTCGTAAAAGCCTGATAATTCTCCGGTCAATATCTCTGGAGTAAGAAAATTAACAATGTCTCCATGTCCGTTGCCTCATAATAATGATAATGATGGTAATAATAATAATATTTTGCTGATGAATTACTTCCTAAGAATTAGAAAGCAACAAAAATGAAATCATACAGCACAGATCTCATAACATTTAGCAACTATCTATGCTGCGATCACACTAGATAAATATACATTTTTAGACTCAGAATTAATATTTTCTCCTCTTTCAGAGAAATGTTTGCTATTGGCTCAAGTGTGCCATCTGTTGGTCTTAAGTCATAAGTTGCCTGAACTGGATTTTTTTTTTTTTTTAATCTTAGATGAGGCTGTGATTCTGCTAAAGAATATGATTACACAAAATTACTAATTTTATTGAGAAATTCCTTTACTGTGTGTCTGTCTGATGAAATATTAGGTACTTTCATTCTTTCATACATTTAATTTTCTCAACGACCCAATGAAATATCCCCTTACTTTCTCTTTTGGGGCAGTGGGAAACAGGTTAAGAGAGGACAGAAATCCTGCAAAACTTCTGACAGCTGGTCTTAGAGAGGTGAGCTTTAGACTCAGAACTTACGACTCTGCAGCCTCTTCTCTTCCAGTTGTACATCATAGTCTCAATAATACCTAGTTATTATCTTACAATAAAACAAATCATTAAATTGCCCGTTCTGAAAATGAGATAGATACTATAAGTTAGTGTACTCACGCATTCATTCATTCATTTATAACCCATACATTTGGCATCAACCACACACTGCTGGAACACGTTAATAGATCATGTCACATTGGAGATAAAAAACTAATCACATAGTGTCAGTTATTCAGCATCTAACAGCCTAGGAAAGATGACCATATACAGAAATAAAACATTCTAAGAAGAAGGAAAGAGATAGTTATGGCCATTGAGGAAAATTCACAATACAAAAGCAATCCTTTGAAAATAAATGAACAGTGAATTTAAATTATCTATGCAGCTGGCTCAGTTCTCTAATGAGATGTGTGGGATACTAGCAAGCTCTGCAGATGTGTCTCTTACCCAAACAATCAGGGCATGTGAATCCGCTTTGTTGCAAAGCTGTAGTAGTCGGGTTAATTAATGTCAACTCATGCAACAGAGAAGCTCTGAATCTTCCTTAGTGGTGCAAAGGATAAAGAACTTGCCTGCAATGCAGGACACCCAGCGTTAATCCCTGGGTTGGGAAGATCCCCTGGAGAAGGGAATGGCAATCCACTCCAGCATTCTTGCCTGGAGAACCTCATGGACGGAGGAGCCTGGCAGGCTAGAGTCCATGGGGTCACGAAGAGTCAGACCCGACTGAGTGACTAACTTTATACATTAAAATTTGATTTTTTCACTTGTATCATAGTTGAATCTTGGTTCAACCGTTGTCTCTTGTCTTTCTTTCCATCTGAAACATCCGTCAGAAAAGCACGATCCTCCAGTTTGCATCAGCAGGAGGAGAAAGGATTGGCAGTGGCATAAGAGGCAGAACGGTCATTTCTGTTCTCAGTCCACTGGCCAAAAATGGCCACATGGCCCAAGGTAACTGCAAGGCATGCCAGGAATCAGAGGAGCACACGGAGATGCAGGGAGCTTAGTCATCTGTGTACCAGAGGCCCAAAGCAGCACAGGTGATGGTCGGCCTATGAATTTGTGTGAGTGGGGGGAAATGGAAAAAGAAATGACTTTCTGGAAGGCATTTGTAAGACAAATAATTCTCTGAAAATATTAGCAAAATGATTTTACAAGTCAACAAATGGGGGGGGGGGGAATGGAATAGTATCTCACGGGGGAAAACTAGCTGTAAGAGCAAGTTTTCCATTTGTATTCATTCTTCCTTTGATGCTCCATGTTCTTCTGTGCCCACTGGCAGAAGAAAGATGTCACATGAGGCACTATTAGATAGTAACTTCCTTTCGGTTATTTTAAAAGCCACGTATGTTACTTTCATCAATGGTTTCCTCACTATGTTTTATCCGTTTGTGATTCTTGTTCATTCTTCCTTTGATGCTCCATGTTCTTCTGTCCCACTGGCAGAAGAAAGATGTCACATGAGGCACTATTAGATAGTAACTTCCTTTCGGTTATTTTAAAAGCCACGTATGTTACTTTCATCAATGGTTTCCTCACTATGTTTTATCCGTTTGTGATTCTTGTTATAACAGTGTTCACTGGTATCTCACAGTTAATTGAGTCTAGTGGTTTGTGGTTATCTGTCAGTGGTAAGATGGATTGTATTTGTCACTCTCTCATGCTTGCTGAGATCAGAGAGATATTTTGCACATCATAATGTCAAAATAATAAGGTCTGAGTTTATCAGCAGTGTAATAATCTGATTCTTTCATTTTACAAGTGATTGCTTGTAAAGCCATGTAGCTGGTCTTGACTTCATTTTCTACACAGCACTCATGAATCTGAAATCCTCTCTAGTCTAAACCAGAAGGAAAATAGATGACATTAAATGACAGTCAACCTTACGATAAAGAGAGACAGAATCCTAGCGAGAAAAAGATCATGGAGTCCAAGTGATAATGTGACTGAGAGGGAAAGATGGACTCTGAGGGAGAGTGTTTCTGAGCATCCAAGAAAAGATGACCTGTCGTGCAACCCCAAAGTTGCAATCAAAGCCCACCGTGGCCCATGCTGGTATCCTTCTGGACCCCAGCTGGTCAGGTTGGTTGTTTGCTTGCATTTGAATTTTATTGTTGATAATGGTACTTTCCAGTAGCTGCGTGGGCTTCCCTGCCTTTTAAGATGAAGGCCATCGCAAGAGCCTTACAGAAACAGCATGGAGTGACGGCAACCCAACGGCGCTGCGGTATGTTGCGCTCCTGCTTTCAAGATCTGAAGGTGCTTCCTGTGTGGAGACCTCCCGACAGCACTCCAAGGTAAGAGAAACAGGTCTCACCGATTTCACAGGCGCTGAAGACTAACGTGAAGCAGGGCGTTGAAAGCAGTATGACTAGCTGAACCAGCCAAGGAATCTGAGTCCACTGACACCCTCTTTTCATGCTGGCTTACCTGCGGTTTTAAAATATGCACAAGAGACACTAACTCTTCAATATCCAAGCGGAAGAAGTTTAGGCGCTATTTCAGAGCATCTGTCTCCACCTTTGAAACCTTTTGATGATTAATGGGAGACACCAGAGTAGATCTGTTAGTCAACTTTTGTTATATACTTGGAAAAACAGCACAAAGCTATTATACTTAATCAGCATAAATATTGGATCATGGTGTACAAATATCCTATAATGGTAGGTGAAAATGTGAGGTAAACACATGAAGACACAAAATTAAAGATTACCTTGGGCATACCTGTGAACTATAATATGCATAATGAAATGATAGGAAGAAAATAAACTTCAACACTCATTACGATTGTTTTAAAATTGTGAGAGTGAGAATAATTTTTCTTTTTTTCTTTTCTTCTCCAAACTGCTGTGGTACTGTGGCTTTATAGCCTTTAGAATAACTTCTAGGAAAACATCATTGCTATTATTAATAAGTAATATACAATTTGATACGATTGTATATTAATACATACTATGATATAGATATTATTATTGTTGTTGTTGTTAGTAAACAGGGAAGCACCCAGTTCTCCTTTGTGACTGATTAGAAGTATGAAAGGGCTGCTAATTTTGCTGTTATTGTTGACTGTGACTCGAAGCACTCAATCAGAATGTTGGTTTTATTAAAGTCATTATATATATATATATATATACACATACACACATACCAGGCTTCCCTGGTAACTCGGTGGTAAAGAATCTGCCTGCCAGTGCAGGAGATGCAAGTTCGATCCCAGGTCAGGAAGAGCTCCTGGAGAAAGAAATGGGAACCCACTCCAGTATTCTTGCCTGGAGAACCCCACGGGCAGAGGAGCCTGGCAGGCTACAGTCCATGGAGTCACAAAGAGTCATGTATATATAATAATTTATATATAATATATAATTGGGCTTCCCTGATAGCTCAGTTGGTAAAGAATCTGCCTGCAATGCAGAAGACCCCAGAGACCCTGGTTCGATTCCTGGGTCAGGAAGATCCCCTGGAGAAGGGAAAGGCTACCCACTCCAGTATTCTGGCCTGGAGAATTCCACGGACTGTATAGTCCATGGGGTCACAAAGAATCAGACATGACTGAGCAACTTTCACTATATATATAATTATATATATATATAATATATTTATAATTTATATTTATTTTAATAATTATAAATTATTTAATAATTATAAACAATAATATAATTTTATAATATAATTTGTAATAATATAAATATATATTATCTATATATCATTTGTTGTTGTTTAGTTCCTGAGTCATGTCTGAATTTTTTGCAACCCCATGTACTGTAGCCCACCAGGCTCCTCTGTCCATGGGATTCTCCAGGCAAGAGTACTGGAGAGGGTTGCCCTTTCCTCTTCCAGGGGATCTTCCCAACCCAGGGACTGAACCAGTGTCTCTTATGTGTCCTGCACTGGCAGGCAGGCTCTTTACCACTAGCGCCACTTGGGAACCATATATCTTCAAATTTTAAGATTTGAATTTAGAGAAAACTTCCTCAATATGGCACTGAGACATTTTCCTAGCTTCTCCAAACCTCTTACTTAGAATCCGAAAGATAGGGTACAATTATGAAAATTCAGAAAAACAGGCATCATCCATCCTGCCAGGGCCCTCGTTCCCCTTCCTCTAGCAGGTTGTTTTTTGTTTTTTTTTTTTTTTCTGCCAGAGAAGCTGGGGAGCAAAGACATTTGGGATAATCTCATTAGTTCCAAGCAGCAGCGTTCAGCAAAATGCTAACAGTGCAAGCCAGGAAGCAGAGCGCTGAAGGTAATGAAATGCTCATTAAGTCCCTGCACCCAGGATGCCTCCTGGTTTTGCTGATTTGGGTGATGTATTTGTATACCCAATCCAGAAACAGTGAGTCAGCGACACCAGGTGGGGAAATTGCCAGAATCACTTCCAGAAGAATTCCTCTAGGTTTAGGGTTTGGGTGGGATGCAGTGTGGGGCAAGGAGGTCTGCTCTATTCAGAAGAGCATCCTGCTCCCCAGAGTGCCACACATGGAGATCAGAAATCGCAAAATCCCAGGTATTTCACAGTCTTCACATTCATTTTATTAGAAAGAAAGTGAAGAGGAAGGGAGGAAAGGAGAAAAATGAGTAAGGAAATTCCTAAAGCTGAAGTGTCAGAATTTTTCAGCAACATTTCAAGATACCTTACTTACGTGTGTTATCTCTAAACTATCCCAGCCTGGAAATTGGCATGCTGCTTCCTGGCACCATGCTGATGACTTTTATTAACTAGAAAGCAGACACACAGATCACAGCATGACTGTTCAGAGGGCAAAATAAGAGAAAGCAGTCGTTTGTTAACTAACAGATTTTAAGCTTGAAAGTGTTAACCCAGGTCTGGCTGCTCACTGATCAAAAAGCCAATAAAGAAGCCAGTTTGATGGAAAGGAAAATGTGCTTTATTTTAGATGCCTACAACCGGAGAGGGAGTGGGGAGGATGGACTCCTGTCCAAAGGCTGATTCCCCTCATTGAGAACCAGGAGGCAAGAGCTTTTACAGACAGAAGGAGGGAGGGAGCCCCATACACAACAGCACAGTCAGCTCTGATAGTCATCTTGAAATTGGTCATCAGTGATCTGGCCAGAGCCATCTTTATTATTTTAAATACAGTTAATGTGTACAGTCCACTTCTTTGAGGCCAGTTCTCGGAACTGTTGCACCTTATATCATGGCTACAGTCTGGTTATGACATAGTTAACTTCTCCATCTGGTGGGGGTTTTAGTATCCATAAGACAGCTCATAAGACATGACTCAGAATATTGTCTGGAGTCTTTGAAAAGGAACTAAAGATCCTTGACTATGCTTGCTGACTAAATTATTATTATTTGATCTTGTTGTATTGTTTTCCTTTGTTTCTGCATTTATTTTTCACTTCTCTGATTGGACTTATTCTTTGACTGAAGTTTTCCACAGACGAAAGGTAGGTTGAGGACATGAGAGGCAAAGAAAGACCATGCTCTGTTTCAAAAGGAGGGTCCTGCTCGGCTTCAAAAGGAGACACAGATCCTTGTCTCCTGATTTTTTTTTTCTTTTTTGTAATTGCAGAATGTCTACATTGGCTGATTGATCAATCGACTGATTAATTTGTTCATGCATTCAAGAGGGAAAGCACCAAGTTTTTGCCAGATCCGAGAGTATTGCTACTAAAGTGTGGTCCATGAACCAGCACCTGGGAGTTTGTTCAGTTCAGTTCAGTTGCTCAGTCGTGTCCAATTCTTTTCGACCCCATGGACTGCAGCATGCCAGGCTTCCCTGTCCATCACCAACTCCCAGAGCTTACTGAAACTCATGTCCATCGTGTCGGTGATGTCATCCAGCCGTCTCATCCTCTGTTGTCCACTTCTCTCACCTTCAATCTTTCCCAGCACCAGGGTCTTTTCAAGTGAGTCAATTCTTCACAACAGGTGGCCAAAATATTAGAGTTTCAGCTTCAGCATCAGTCCTTTCAATGAATATTCAGGATTGATTCCCTTTAGGATGGATTGGTTGGATTTCCTTGCTGTCCAAAGGACTCTCAAGTCTTCTCCAACACCACAGTTCAAAATCATCAATTCTTCAGCACTCAGCTTTCTTTGTAGTACAACTCTCAGATCCATCCATGACTACTTGAGAAACCATAGCTTTGACTAAACAGACTTTTGTTGATAATGTCTCTGCTTTTTAATATGCTGTCTAGGTTGGTCATAGCTTTCTTCCAAGGAGCAAGCATCTTTTAATTTCATGGCTGCAGTCACCATCTGCAGTGATTTTGGAGACCAAGAAAATAAAGTCTCTCACTGCTTCCATTGTTTGTTGGAACAGCACAATGCTAGCCTCACTCCAGACCTAATGTACAAAAGCCTGCATTTTAGCAAAATGCCCAGGCTTTTGCGCACACATCCAACTTTGAGAAATGCTGAGTTAGTTCAAGTCGTAGAATCCAGCAAGCTCATCATCTCAGTGCTGTAGTTCTTACCTTTTTGCAGACACTCCTGTTTTGGGCTCCCAAGTCTGGCACATGCGGGCCAATCCGTCTCAGTTTCTGAGGCAAAAGTGACCGTCATGTTTCCACCTGTGAGCAATTTTTGAGCCTCAGTTTCTTCATCTGAAAATACTGTAGGAAACCACCCCTACTGGTATTTGTGAGACTTTCATGAAATCACATTTATAAACCATATACGAGAGTGACGTGGTGACTTCCTGAAGATCTCTTTCCTGTGGCCATTTATCCACATCTATGCGTGCACATGCTTACTTTTGAGGGAACACACGCTTATTTCATTTGCACATTTTCTGGACCATAAATGATCCCACAAACTGTAGACTTTGGGGTTAAGGTGTTTACCAGCCTACAGCCTGAGGTCAGGGCTATATTGATTTGCCCTGGAAGCTAAGTTGAATTCAGATATCTGAGTTGGTACACATGCTGCCCACTCATTTGGCCAAGATCTTGATCAAGGTTCGCACCCTCTCTATGCCTTTGCTGCCTTAACTGCACGATGGTGGTATTAACAGTAGCTATTTTTCACTGTTCCACACGATGAAGCTTCCCTTGTAGGTATGCCACTATTTTTTTTCTATCACCCTACTTCTATACTTAGGTCAACTCTTTAATTATTTTGTGTTTTGTGTTTTTCCTGCATTTGAGTTTTCCATCATTCATTCATGCAGTATTTCCTTATCCTCTATTGTGCGACATTGTGTTATCGTTATAGCTTTGTGGGTGGACACGCACACAGATCCCTGCAAAGAGTCAATGCGTAAAACTATTTACACGTATTATGAAGTATTCTTATTAGAAATAATTTGATTACCACCAAGGGGACCTAAATTAAAAAGTGATTACTTGTCATTTTAAAAGACCCAAGTGTATAAAAAGTATCCAAAGCAACCAGCAGAGGGCAGAGTATCCTAACAAAAGGGGAACAAATCTCACAGTCCCAACCCTCCTCGGTGGATAATATCGCCTGGTTTCTTGCTATCAGGATTAGGGCACCCTCAAGCAGCTTCTATTAAAAAGTAGAGACATCATTTTGCCGCAAAGGTCCATCTAGTCAAAGCTATGGTTTTTCTAGTAGTCATTTACAGATGTGAGAGTTGAGCCATAAAGAGCACCAAATGTTCTCAAATTATAGTGTTGGAGAAGACTCTTGTGAGTCCCCTGGACAGGACGGAGATCAAACCAGTCACTCCTAAAGGAAATCAACCCTGAATATTCATTGGAAGGACTGATGCTGAAGCTGAAGGTTCAGTACTTTGCTACCTGATGTGAAGAGCCAGCTCATTGGGAAAGACCCTGATGCTGGAAAAGATTAAAGGTAAGAGGAGAGGGAGCAACAGAAGATGAGATGGTTGAATGGTGTCACTGACTTAGTGGACATAAATTTGAGCAAACTCCAGGAGACATTGAAGGACAGGGAAGCCTGGTGCGCTGCAATTCATGAGTCACAGAGTTGGACACAACTTAGTGACTGAACAGCAAGAAGTCACTTCTACCGAATTTCCTCCTAAACATTTTCATTAAAATGAAATTTAAGAAACCTTGGTGGAGCCTCTGATTCTCAGCTATGAAGGTGTCTGATTAGCCCATTGACTTGCATTGACCTGTTCTCCCCACTGCATTAGGATTTACTAGGACTTATGTATCTTTTAATTTCTTATGATGGAGGTATGGAAACCTCTGAACATCCATCAAAATAACTTGGGAAATTTTTAATAACAAACTCCTCTGCAAAACCACCTTCACGGGCATTTTAATCCATGCAGTTTTACAGAGCCCCAGGCTCAGAAGGGCCCTGCATTTGGTTTAATGCTCTGCTGTCACCATCTCAAGCTTCTTAATCATTTGAACCAGGGTCTCCATGTTCATTTCACACTGGTCCCTACAATGCATTTAGTTGATCTGGCTTCAAAGCCTCAGAGTTAAGATTCTGATTCAGAAGCTCTTTGGTCAGCCTGGACAATCAGCACTTTTCCAACAATAACAACAGGATCTAACATACAAACTCAGCCTCTACATATGTAAATGAATTCAGAAGTTTCAGGTAAATTGACCTGTTTGAATTTCCTTGTGGGAAACACCATTGTTGTGAGTGCAGTTAGCCCTTGACAAACCTCATTGGGTCAGAGATCCTAGGAGATTCAAGGTCCTTTAGGCTGCTTGTTCTAATTGCTTCTCCATGTAGCCTGCAAATCAGAGCCCCCAGAGCAGGTCAAAATCCACCAGTGCCCATAACCAAGTCTAGTTCCAAGCGCCCCATCTCAGGTCACTTGGATTCAAACACCTGGGGACTAGGCTTGGTTATGGGCACTGGTGGATTTTGATTTGATTTGGGGATCTCTGACTCAGTGAGGAAGAGAAGGGGACAACAGAGAATGAGATGGTTGGATGGCATTACCAACTCCATGGACATGAGTTTGAACAAGCTCTGGGAGTTGGTGATGGACAGGGAAGCCTGGCGTGCTGCAGTCCATGGGGTCGCAAAGAGTCGGACACGACTGAGCCACTGAACTGACTGACTGAGTTGGGGCTTGGTGATCATCATTCCGTCCCTGAGGGCAGCAGTCCCCAACCTTATGGCCCCAAGGACTGGTTTCATGCAGAACAATCTTTCCACGGACCAGGGGTGAGGAAGATGGTTTCAGGATAATTCAAGCACATGATATTTACTGTACACTTTATTTCTGATTGAATGTTCTTACTGGTCTGATAGGAAGTACCCAGTCCTTGGCCTGGAAGTTGGGGACCCCTGCCTTAGGAGGCTCTAATGTGAACTAGTGTTGAAGACACTAAGTAGGCTAATATTCTCATTTTATAATCAAAGAAATAAGGATTTGCCAAAGGAAGTGGTGTATCAAAAGCAACCCTAAGTACCACGGACAGATCAATAGTAATTGCAAACTGTGACCTGCAGATGAGTCACTCCTGAATCAGAGAGTAGAATTCCCGGGGACTTCCCTGGAGATCCAGTGGGTAAGACTTTGCACTTTCACTACAGGGAGGATGGGTTTGATCCCTGGTCAGGAAAGTGGGATCCCACATGCCACACACTCTGTCAAAGAAAAAAAACAAAAACAAGTAGACTTCAAATTTTCTGCTCCTTTCCCTCCCAGAAACTTGCAATCAGAACTGGCAGCTTGTTTACTTTAATCCACCCTGCTCCCGTCAAGGAGTAAGACTAGTAAATATTGGTGACTAATTATAGTCTGTGTCCCACTCTCGTTTACTCTAAGCAAATTATTACAGCGGAGTCACTTTCTACCATTCAACACTAAGACACGCACTATTTTAAATGATGGATTAAACGCAATAAATGCACCAATGATTCCAAGCATCCTGAAAAATGAAGTGCAAGGAAAGAAGGTGCATTGCAGAAAGACACCCCTGCGATCCTCTCTTGATAAACACAGCTGAGTAAGGGCTCTGTCCTCACCAGTGTCTGTTCCTCCAGGCTGGGATTTGGCTTCAAGGTAGGTCATCAAAGGTCAGGGCAAGTCAGTTCAGCTTCCCCAGTGGCTGAAGTTAGTCATCTAGAGCTTTAAGGTCACAGGTGCAGCACTGAAGAGAAATCAAAACAAATAACTAACAGGTCAGCTTTTGTCTTTTAAGCCTTTATTGTGTGAATTTACAGAAAGTCGGGATCAGAGAGGTTAAAAGAGAATGCCTCCTTCTCTCATAGTACTTAACAGGCTGTGTTAGAACTATTAACTTGCTTCTCTGCTATTGTCACTAAAATGTTACACTCTCAGACTGACTCACCCTAGGGTGCACAACTGTGGCTAAAACATAGACAGGAATTAGCAAATGTTTGTTGAATGTATGTGGATTTACGTATGTATTATTATCTTTGTATATTAATTTTAAATATCTCTTTTGTATACTATTTATAACTTTAATAGATTATGTTTTGGAGCAGGCTTCCCTGGTGACTTGGTGGTAAAGAATCCGCCTGCCTATGCAGGAGATGCAAGAGATATAGGTTTGATTCCTTGGTCGGGAAAATTTTCTTAAGAAGGAAATGGCGACCCGCTCCTATATTCTTACCTGGGAAATCTCATGGACAGAGGAGCCTGGAGGCTACAGTCCTTGAAGTCACAAATGAGTAGAACATGACTGAACGACTAAACAAAAACAATAAACTATATATTACACAAATATTTTTTTAGAATAGTTATATGTTCACAGCAAAATTAAGTAACTATATGCTCCCTGTCCCTCACACATGTGTAGCTTCCCAACTATCAACATCTCCCACCAGAATGGTACATTTTTTACAACTGATGGACCTATATTGACACATCATTATCACGCAAAGTCCATGGTTTACATAATGTGAGCAATACTATAGCAGCAAAGAGAGAGCTAATAGCTTCAAGCCAGGCACTGTTAAAATTCTTTACACTCATTTATCACCACCAAGCCTTGCTTCTGAGTGTTTCCTAGCTGTTGAATATGCAAGACAGTGAGGTTTTTCTGATAATATGTGTGTTATCTCCCACGGACCAAAACAGAGGAGCAGGCAGAGAAAGAAGCCACAGGTTAACAGCTCGTGGTTCAGAGCCTGGCAAAGTCCCAGGGAGAATCCTTTGGCAAATCACTTAATCCAGCTATGGTTTCAATAAATTAAGAGAACGAAGCTCCCCAGGTGGGGCAGTGGTAAAGAATCTGCCTGCCAACTCGTGAGTCGGACCCGCGGGTGGAGATCTCCTGAAGGAAGAAATGGCAACTCACTCTCGGATTCTTGCCTGGAGAATGCTATGGACAGAGGAGCCTGGAGGGCTACAGCCCAAGGGATTGAAGAGCTGGACACGACTGAGTGACTGAGCCTGCACAGAGGCACAATTTAAGAATATGTCCATAAAATCTGGGCATAACTTTTCCCCTATTCCCCTGCTTTCCCTAGTAAGATCGCAATGAAAGTCATCTTTCTTGACCAGAAATACAGCACACCAGCTCACCAGGCCCTTCCGGACATAACTCTTAAGTTTCAATTCAAAAAAAGCCGGCTGACCACTGAGCTGACCACGGGCAACCCCACTTCAGAGACAATCTGGCTGACAGAGAAAATAAACTGAGTGAGGGGTCGTCTCAAAGGCGTTTTATAAATCAGATCCTTGCTAAACAGCCAGAGGAAAATATCAAATTTTTCTCCCTCCTTCCCCAACTCTGGGAAATAGGGTCTATTTTCCAAAGTCAAGTGCTCAAGGCTCTCTATTGCCTTAAGAAGCAGGAGACTGGGAGGGAAGGGGCCTCGGGGCCGTGGAGAAAGGGGAATCTGTGACAACATTGTTCTGCTAAGAAGGTGGAAGAGGACAGAGGTGTGTGGTCCTGCAAAGCGCAGGCCAAGCTGATGCCGCCTGGCCCCAGAAACTCATTTATCACCTTGATGGTTTCAGCTCATTTGCAGCCAAGTTATTGTCACCCTTAAAATAATGTGGCTTGACAGGGAAAAAATGAAATCCTTGTGAAAAGTTACATAGTCATCACACTCTGGAGTCAAAATATAGACTGCAGTATCCAAACACTGGCCCCGGGTACGGCGGGGGTGGTATTTCCTCTCTCCCGCAGGCTTTGGTTTTCCAACAGGACATTAACATTTATGTCATGTTAACGCGCACCTAGGCATGGCGTGTGGCCTGCCGCCACGGCCACGGAGAAACGCAAACTCCAGCGCCGCCTCGGCATGACCGCCAAGCTCGCAGTGTAAATGGAGACGTGCGTTTCCTTGCCGGGAGAGTTAATAGAGGGCGACGATTTAAATGTTTAGCCACCCCCCACCCCCTACTCCATGAGGAGACTCCAGTTCTGATGTCTGGAAAACAATAAATCTTGCTGCGCTACCAGGAGCTACTGATGCTGGCTCCCAGAACTATGACGAATTTTACCAAAAGCAGCGTCCGCTTGCAACACCCCCACAAATCCGGGCCACCTCATTTAATGAGTTGTGTGATCTTGATCGACTTTTGTTAGCCTCAGTGTTCCCGTCTGGAAGATGGGGTGATGAGTATACCTGCAGGACTGTGCAAAGAGGAAGGGAGATGGTGTGCAGACAGGGGGCTCTCCTGGTGTCACGTGGGCAGCAGAGGATCAGTGCGGTGGTGGGGGGGCGGGTGCAATGGGACTGGGG
>SJYC01018688.1:0-33598 GCA_006408675.1 Madoqua kirkii
TTCTTCTCGTTTCTGCTTTACATTCCTTACCTTGCACAGCCTGCAAACTGTGTTCGAAGTACCTCAGTCTCAGAGAGCAAACTTAGTTTCCCACCATGGCATGCTAGTCAACCTGCTAGTATTACTGAATGCCTCGTTTCCTATTCTGCGCAATCTGGAACCAGACACAGACAGCAGGGGAGGTTAGCCTCACTGCAGAGGTTAAGAAGGGAGCCTGGTGAGTCTCCTGGGGTGGGTCCTGCCTCTGACTTAGCTCTGGAAGGCTCTCCTCTGTCCACTCGCTTCCCCAGACTGATAAAGCATCCACGACATGACTGAGCGACTTCCCTTTCACTTTTCACTTTCATGCATTGGAGAAGGAAATGGCAACCCACTCCAGTGTTCTTGGCTGGAGAATCCCAGGGACGGGGGAGCCTGGTGGGCTGCCGTCTATGGGGTCGCACAGAGTCGGACACGACTGAAGTGACTTAGCAGCAGCAGCAGCAGCACACTATCGCTGCATAGTCTTCATCGACTGGAAATCCCTTCCTTTAATCTGCCCTAACTGAATTACAGTTCTCCCCTCCGATACTCATGGCCCGGGGCCTGGGGTAGGGGTGAGGTTGCATCCAGAATCCCTTCGGATAACAAAATCCACGGAAGCTCGCTTGTTTCTCCCTTGTACAGTCAGCACTCTGTATCCCCGGATGCGGAACTCGGGGGTAATGCACCCATCTTTCCAGGGCCAGTCAGAGCGCTGTCTGTTCCATGCCCCATCCTTTCTTGCTACATCACAAGGGCAGGGCTAACCTCTGGGAAACCCTTGAGTACCTCTTTCATCGCTAACATGCGAGGTTGCTCAAGAAATGTTTAGGAAATTTATTTAAATATGCCTAGAGGAGATACAAACTGTGGTTGGTTCCACGCAGTGTCTGTGTGAGTGTGTATGTGTTACAGTGGCTCCCACAAAATATGATCATGTGTCTTCAGGACTGAATAGTTTAAAATATAACTAAATCTGTTATATACATATATTGTGATAATATATTTCCAAATCTTTCGCTGTATGTTTCAATTACAAACAACAAAGAAAAAATAATGAAAGCAAAGCCTGGATTTCATTCAATGAACACATACTTTTGAGAAGCAAATAAAACACTAAATAATGTCATTTTTAGCAACATGGATGGACCTAGAGATTATGAAGTAAGTCAGACAGAGAAAGGCAAATATATGATATCACTTAAATGTGGAACCTAAAAAAAAATGTACAAATGAACTTGATTACAAAACAGAAATAGAATCACAGATGTAGAAAACAAACTTATGGTTACTGGAGAGAGGAACAACCTGGGAGATTTGTATTGACATATCCACACTACTATAAGTAAAACAGATAACTAATAAGAACTTACTCTATAGCACAGGGAACTCTACAAATACACTGTAATGACCAACATGGGAATAATCTAAATAAAGAGCTGATATATGTATATGCATAACTGACATACTTTGCTGTACAGCAGAAATCAATGCAATATTATAAATCAGCTATACAGGCTTCTCAGGTGGCACTGGTGGTAAAGAAGCTGTCTGCCAGTGCAGGAGGTATACGGAGATGTGGGATCAATCCCTGACTTAAGAAAATCCCTTGGAGGAGATCATGGCGACACATTCTAGTATTCTTGCCTGGACAATCCCATGGGCAGAGAAACCTGGTGGGCTTTAGTCCATAGGGTAGCAAAGAGTTGGACATGACTAAAGCAACTTAGTGCACACGTGTATACTCCAATAAAAATTTTAAAAATGCTTAATATGAAAAATGAGAGGTAACAATAAAGTTTTTTATTTAGAGCCATGTAGGTATGATAGAGGCAAGTGGCTTAGAGGCTGAAACTAGAGTGGAGGGGCTTTAGGCTGTCATTTGTTAAAAAAAAGAAGACTAATGAGAATAACTGCATGTGTGTATGTGTTAGCTGCTCAGTCGTGTCCAAGTCTTTGTGACCCCTTTGCTTTCCAGACTCCTCTGTCCATGGAATTCTTCCAGAAAGAATACGGGAATGGGTAGCCGTTCCCTTCTCTAGCGAATTTTGCCAACCGAGGGATAGAACCCGGGTCTCCAGCACTGCAGGCGAATTCTTTACCACCTGAGCCACTAGGAAAGCCCAGTAAGAATAAGTAAACTAGCAAAATGAGCTGATTGCTTAGACCACAGACATGTGGTTTCAAATTAAACATTTTACTTTGAGTAATCAAGCATACAGAAAATGACTAACTCCTATTACAATTTGATGAATTTTCTTAAAGGTAGCATGACAAAATAAATACCACTCAGATAAAGAAACATCAATATCAAGGCCTCCCTCTTTCTCTCAGTCATTTACTAATTCTTCCTCCCAAAATATAATCTCTTTTTTGACTTTTAACACCATAGATTAGTTCAGCTTATGTTTGAATATAAATGAAATCATATGCTATTTTACTTTTTTTGTTCAAAATTAAGTATTGAGCTTTATTTATTTTTACTAGTGTATAGAATTTTATTACATGAATATACCAAAATTAATTCATTCAGTCTACTGTGGTTAAACACAAGGGTTGTGTCCAGTCTGGAGACTTTATAAATAACATGACTATGAACAGTCTTGAGCATGTTTTTTGGTGTATATAGATATATGCAAGTATTTTTGCTAATTGAAGTTGAGGGAGGTAGGATGTGTCCATAGTTGGAATGAAAAGGTTCATATACATAGGACCCAAATTTTATTTTAATGAAAGGTTTTAATCCATTTCATTTAGTACATGATAGGAAAAGCATTCAAAACCCAGTAATACTGTTGAAGATTTACATGACACAACTAGAAAACTTGATAATTTAGTTTTCTCTCTCTTTTTTTTTGCTTACTTTGTTAATTTCTGATTTATCTATCATGCTGCTACTGCTAAGTCACTTTAGTCGTGTCCGATTCTGTGTGACCCCATAGATGGCAGCCCACCAGGCTCCCCCGTCCCCGGAATTCTCCAGGCAAGAACACTGGAATGGGTTGCCATTTCCTTCTCCAATGCATGAAAGTGAAAAGTGTAAGTGTGAAGGTATGTTATTAGGATACCCATTTAGAATTGTATCTTTTGGATGGATTAGCCTCTTAAATATAAAATGTCCCCATTTTTATTCTTACTAAAGACCATCTTTTAGTAATTTTTTTCAGCGAAGATCTGTGGGTGGTTGTTCTCTGTTATTTGCACATCTAAACATGACTTTACGTCACCTTCATTCTTAAAGGAGTTTAGAATCATAGCTCGGTAGTTATCTACTCTGATTACCTGGCTCATGCTTATCCACGTCTTCAGGCATCTATCCTTGCTCCTGGAAAGTCTATTGTCAATCTGAACTTATTCCTCTGTAGACAGTTTATAAGTCTATTCTCTTAAGTTATGTTCCAGATCCTTCCTTTAGTTTTGTTGTTCTATGGTTTAATATAATGCATTCAAGTATATATCTCTAGAAATTATGTTTCCAAACAACTAATTTTTTCAGTGTGTGGTTTTAAAATCTGTATCTCTTCAAACTGTCTAGTAAATATGTGATCAGTTCAGTTCAGTCACTCAGTCATGTCTGACCCTTTGCCAGCCTTCCTTGTCCATCACCAAATCCCGGAGCTTGCTCAAACTCATGTCCATTGAGTCAATGATGCCACCCAACCGTCTTATCCTCTGTCATCACCTTCTCCTTAAGAATCCCATGAACAGTATGAAATATGTGATAGAGCTTCCCAAAGTATATCACATGTTCTTGAATTCTCTATTTTTCATCTTCTTCTGAATCTGTGTTTCATTTACATGTTCAGATCCAATGTCAAATACATTCATTCTACCATCGGCTGAGTCTTTCTCAGTTTTTAATCTAAGTTTTTAAAAAGTAGTTCACTAGGTATGTTTCCCTTTTTAAAGCTGTCAGTTGCTTTATTCCCAAATGTACCAATACATATTTGACATCTTCCCTTAATTATTCTGAAGAAAACACTCCTATCCTTTAGCAATATTTTGTAAAATATTTCACACTTAAGCACACAGAGATATGAACAAAATATTAACATTAATTTGAGTAAAAACGATACAGTCTCATTTACACACACTGTGTTGACTAGAGAGTAGATTACTGGTAACCTAGAAGTCCTTTTCTCATCCCTTTCCAGTTAGATTTTCCCCTGTCAAGTTAACACAATCTAAATTTCATTCTGATGAATTTCTTGTTTTTCCTTAGTGGAAAAGGAAGCTAGATATAGATATAGATAATGGTATAGATATAGATATACAGGTCTTCCTTAGCGGCTCCGTTAGTAATCATTCTGCCTCTAATGCAGGACATTCCGGTTTGGTCTGGAAGATCGCCTGGAGAAAGAAACAGCAACCCACTCCAGCTTTCTTGCCTAGGAAATCTCATGGACAAAGAAGCCTGGAAGACTACAGTCCATGGAATTGCAATGAGTCAGACATGGCTTAGGGACTAAACTGCCACATCCTATCTATGTAATATATTAATACAAAAATATTCTAGAACATTGTTATATTATCTAGACTCATTAAACTTTATACATTCGAATCTGTTATCCTTTGTGTCTAAATTTAGTTTGTTTGATATAATAGGTTCAATCAACTTTTTATTGCACATTGATGTAGCAAATTTTTTTTCATATTTTGAATTTAAGCCTCTCTTTCTGTGTATCTCTCCTCAATAACGCTAACGTGGATTTTGTTTTTAATCTACTAGTACAAGTTGATCCTTCATAGATAGTTGAGACCTTGCATATTTTTGTGGTCCCTCTTTTATCTGGGTTTATATTGATTATTTAATTGTGTATTTGCTTTCTGCCTCGTTTTTTTTCTGATTCTCATTTCTTTCTTGCCATCCTTTGGATTGACATTTTTTCCTTTTTTTTCTTTCTCCCTTATTCCTCTTTACTTGCTTGAAATAACACACTCTACGTATGGTATTTTAGTGGTTACTAGAATTATTTGATCAAGTATACAACTATATATGTGTATATAATTCTGCATTGACAAGTATTTTTTTTCAGCATTTTCAAACACTATTCTAGTTTTCTGTTTTTAATCTTTGCTGTTTACAAGTTCATTATCTGTCTCCCCATCATCTCATTGGAGGTATTTGATCTCTTTTCCCCTGGCTACTTTTAAGATCTCTTTTTCATGGTAATTAAAGGTTTCTAGTTGAGGATTCCCTTCATTTTTTCTTGGTTGATGTTGACTGAGATTGGGGGATCAGAAGATTGGTATTTTTAAATAACTTTGTAGTGTTTTCAGCCTCTATCATTTTGAATGTTGCCTTCTTCCCTATTCTCTTTATCATGTCCTTGTGTAAGCCTAGTAAGAATAATTGAAATGTCTTCTGTTATCTTGTCTCTTCTCTTCATAATTTTAATCTCTTCCCCTCTCTCTGTATTTGTTCTCTGAGCTAATTACAGGTAATTTTTTTTTTTACCTCCACATTCCACTTTAATATCTACCTCTTCAATTTTATGTAATCTGTTTCTATTTTTTTTAACTTTGGTAAAAATAAATAGCATAAAACTCCGCATCTTAACCATTCTAAGTGCACAGTTTACTAGTGTGAAGCGCATTCCCTCTGGTCCAAGACTGCTCTGCAGAACTGTTTGCCTTGCAGAACTGAAACCTTGTAGCCATTAAACAGCTCCTCCTTCCTCCCTCCCCCTCCTCCTTCCTCTGTCTCTGTGAGTTTGACAAAACTCTAGGTACCTCTGGTCAGTGAGATTATACACTATTTGCCTTTTTGTGACTAGTTTATTTCACGTAGCATAACGTTCTCCAGATTCATCCACATTGTATTATGTCAGAATGTCCTCCTTGTTAAGGTTAAATAATATTCCTTATTGGGACTTGCCAGATGGCTCAGCTGGTAAAGAATCCTCCTGCTAATGCAGGAGATGCATGAGACGTGGTTTCAATCCCTCGGTTGGGAAGATCCCCTGGAGAAGGAAATGACACCCCACTCTAGTATTCTTGCCTGAAAAATCCCACAGACTGAGAAGCCTGGCAGGCGAGGCATGCATACCTGCCCAATATTCCATTGTATGTTCACAACATGTTTGGTTTATTCATTTGTTCATCAGTGTGGACACTTGAGCGGCTTCAATGTTTCAGCTGTTGTGAATAATGCTTCTATGAACATGGTATGCAAATTGTGTCTTCTGTAATCTGTGTCTAGTGGTGGAGGGTGCAGGTATTTATTCCATTTTTTTAAAAATATACAAATTATGGCATTTTAAAATCGAGGCATGATTGACATGTTACATTCCATTAGCTTCAGATATACAATATGATGCCATCTTAATCTATCCATTGAGCTTTTTTTTAATTATTACATTTTCATTTATACATTTTTATTTCATTCACTTTTAAAAATTCGTTATCATTTTTATAATAATGCCAACAACAACATCAACAATAAACCTCCCTGGCCCATGCTGTCAAGCTTCTCTTATATTTCTTTATTCATATAAAGCATTGTTAATTTACATATTGTTTTAATAATTCAAATATCTGGTTTTCTGAGGCTCTTCCCCTGCCCCTTGGCTGTCCTTTAGCTTGGTGTGCTTATTTGTATATTTTGTGGTTATTAAAAACATTTTGGAAGTTGCCAATTTTCCTTCAGTGTTTACCTAGGGTACAATTTGAGCCCAGAATTGAAATAATATGTCTCTAGAAAACAATTTTGCTTATCCCTCCCAAGAATTTCTGAACATGATCAATTCAATTTATTACACTTTAACTTAAACTCTCTAGTTGGTGTTTAGACATGCAGATAACATGAATTCAAACCCTTAACCCAAGAGTTGTCTATCTTGTAGTCACTAATTTGCAATGTATTGAATAAGGCACATGTTTTATTCCTACTTTCCATGTATGGTGATAAATGTGCTCATATGTGCTTTGACTTATGTTAAGAGCTCAACCTCTGTGGAATTTTTTATCTGCACATGCCTCTCTTAGCAATTATCTCAACATTTTCTCTTGTGTTCAGGCCAGATCAAGCTCTCTGTAAGGAGTATAAGGTTCTTGAAGGCTCTGTACAGATGTGGTTTTTAGCTTGTACACACCACTGTGGATTTTCCCTTAGTCCACAATGATTATGCTCTCATTTGTACACATAGTGCTGCATATGTTTAATACAGTAAAATAAAAATGAGCACTTTGAAAAGTAAGAATAGTGAGGTTATTCATGTATTTATGCAGTCATTGTTAACTGGAAAGCAATGTCCTTTTTTACCCTCAAATAGTGTTGATTTATTCCTATCTACCTGATTTTAAAAATCTGTGCTTATTTGTTATACCACCTAAATGTATGAATATTATTGTTCTAAATCTCTGACAAAAGTATTTTCAATTTTCATAATTTGGTATGGTCATTAAGCCCATAGCACTGATCATCTCCTGTATCTTGAAATTAGTTTTCAAGAATTATTTCTATCAGGGTTCTCTGTTATCTTCTATAAATGTCTTCAGGGTATATATTTCAGATCAGATCATAATTTTTAATATGCATCAATAATTTATCAGACAAATTAAAAATTAATGATCACATTTCATTATCATATGTTTGAGCTATATAAATTTTAAAGAAACTCCTTAAGTTTATCTTGGAATGTGAAATGCCAGACTGGATGAATTATAAGCTGGAATCAAGACAGTTGGGAAAATTTTAACAACCTCAGATAATGCAGATGATACCACTTTAAAGGGAGAAAGGCAAGAGGAACTAAAGAGCCTCTTGATGTGGCTAAAAGAGGAGAGTGAAAAAGATGGCTTGAAACTCAGTACTCGAAAAACTCAGATTATGGCATCTGGCCCCATCACTTCTAGGAAATGAAACCAGTCAATCTTAAGGGCAATGAATCCTGAATATTCACTGGAAGGATGGATGTTGAAGCTGAAGCTCCAGTATTTCGGTCATCTGATAAAGAGACGACTCATTGGAAAAGTCCCTGATGCTGGGAAAGATTGAGGACAGAAGAGTGCATCACAGGATGAGATAGCTGGATGGCATTACCGATGCTACAAACATGAACTTGGGCAAACTCCGGGCGATGGTGAGGGACAGGGAGGCCTGGCGTGCTGTAGTCCACGGGGCCACAGAGAGTCAGAAACGACTGGGTGACTGAACAGCACCAACAACCCATCCCTTCATGGCAAACAGATGAGGAGAAAGTGGAAGCAATGATAGATCTTACTTTCTTGGTCTCCAAAATCACTGTGGACATTGACTGCAGCCATGAAATTAAAAGACACTTGCGCTATACATCTGTGTCTCTTTTGCTGTCTCGCATACAGGGTTATTGTTACCATTTTTCTAAAGTCCATATATATGCATTAGTATACTGTATTGGTGTTTTTCTTACTTCACTCTGTACAATAGGCTCCAGTTTCATCCACCTCCTTGAGGGGTGGTACGGGGAGGAGGGAGGGAGGGGGGTTCAGGATGGGGAACACGTGTATACCTGTGGTGAATTCATGTGGATATATGGCAGAACCAATACAGTACTGTGAAGTAATTTAAAAATAAAAATAAAAAACACTTGCTCCTTCGAATGATAGCTATGACAAACCTAGACAACACATTCAAAAGCAGAGCCATCATTTTGCAGACAGAAGTCCATGTAATCAAAGCTATGGCTTCTCCAGTAGTCATGTATAGATGTGAGAGTTGGACCTTAAAGAAGGCTGAGTACACAAGAATCGATGCTTTCAAACTATGGTGGTGGAGAAGACTTCTTGGACTGCAAGAAGATCAAAGCAGTCAATCCCAAAGGAAATCAACCCTGAATATTCATTGGAAGGACTAATGCTGAAGCTGAAGCTCTAATACTTTGGCCACCTGATGCAAAGAGCCAACTCGTTGGAAAAGACTCTGATGCCTGGAAAGATTGAAGGCAAGAAGAGCAGTGGGCAGCAGAAGATTAAATGTTTGGATAGCATTACTGACACAATGGGCATACATTTGAGCAAATTCTGGGAGACAGGGAAGGAAAGGTGAGCCTGCGATGTTGCAGTCCATAGGGTGGCAAAGAGTTAGATATGACAGTGACTGAACAACAATTCTTAAAGATAGTCTGGAAATATATATCAAGATCTCTTAAAAATGTATATACTATGCAGACCTATAAATTTGCTTAGAGAATACCAATTATGCATTCAATTTTTGTTTATCAAGATATGAAAACCATCCATTATAACACTTTTATATACCTGAAAAAATAAGACAATATTATTGACTAAAGTACAGAATTTTGTATTTTATTTGTTGTGTTGTTGTTGTTCCATTACCCAGTCGTATCCAACTCTTTGTGACCCATGTCTCTTTGTGATTCTTTGTGACTTCAGCACTTTTGTTACTGCAACAAGCCAGGCCTCTCTGTCCCTCACCACCCCTCTAAGTTTGCCCAAGTTCATGTCCATTGCATCAGTGATGCCATCCAGTCACCTCTTCTTCTGACACCCTCATTTCCTTGTGTCCTCAGTCTTTCCGAGCATCAGGGAGTCTTCCAATGAGTCAGCTGTTCCCATCAGATTACCAAAATACTGGAGTTTCAGCTTCAGCATCAGTCCTTCCAAAGAGTATTCAGGGAAATCAACTCATTGATTTCCCTTAAAACTGACTGGTTTGATCCTCTTGCTGTTCAAGGAACTCTCAGGAGTCTTTTCCAGCACCATAGTTTGAAGGCATCAATGCTTCAGCGCTATGCCTTCTTTATGGTCCAGCTCTCACAACCGTACGTGACCACTGGGAAGACCATAGCCTTGACTAGATGGAACTTCATTGGCAGAGTAATGTCTCTGATTTTCAACAAACTGTCTAGGTTTGTCATAGTTTTTCTGCCAAGAAGCGATCATTTGATTTCAGGGCTGCAGTCACCAGCCACAGTGATTTTAGAGCCCAAAAGAGGAAATCTGTCACTACTTCCAACTTTTCCCCTTCTTTTTGCCATGAAGTAATGGGGCCTGATGCCACGATCTTAGTTTTTTTTAATATTTAGTTTTAGGCTAGTTCTTTCATGCTCCTCCTTCACCCTCATCAAGAGGCTTTTTAGTTCCTCTTCGCTTTCTGCCATTAGAGTGGTATTATCTGCATATCTGAGGTTGTGGATGTTTCTCCTATCTGTCTTGATTCCAGCTTGTAACTCATCCAGCCCGGCATATCTCATGATATGTTCAGTGTATATATAAGTTAAACAAACAGGATGACAATAGACAGCTCTGTCATCCTTTCTCAATTTTGAATCAATCAGTTGTTCCATATAGGGTTCTAACTGTTACTTCTTGACCTGCATAAAGATTTCTCAGGAGATAGTAAGTTGGTCTGATATTCCCATCTCTTACAGTCAAAGGCTTTAGTGTAGTCAATGAAGCAGAAGTTGATTTTTTTGGCATTCCCTAGCTTTCTCTATGATCCTGTGAATGTTGGCAATTTAATCTCTGGTTTATACTTTATAATCACTATTTATACAGAATAATGATGATAAAATTATTTTTAAAAATAAACTATTGTGTCTATATGATAAAATATTCACCCATTACAGATGATTTCCAAGAATACTTAAGTTTGAAAAAATATTTATGTGAACTGATAATAGAAAAAAAAATAATGTATAGATTATTATACCAATTCTTTCTCTGTATCAATCAGGCTATTTGTGAGTGAAGAAAAAAGATGAGGAAAGAGTTACAGAATGTTAAACCCTCCCTTTTTTTTCTTTTTTAAATTAGCAGATGTCACTCGTTTCTTGATATTTTACAGGTAACTAAACACATTAGACATTCCAACAAATTGATCAGTCACTCTTTATCTGGTGCCACTGAATTCTCAAATGAGAAAGTGTGAAATCTGAGATTTTATTTCACATGTATTATTTTTTCCTTTAAAATAGAAATCCATCTGTTCTTTGAAGGTGTATCACTAATTGTTTCATTCTTTAATTTATAATTAATCACTATTCTCTCCTTTTATTTTGAAAGAATTGGGCAATTTTGTGTTTCCTCTGAGGCTGAACTAGATGTGTATAAGAGACAGATCATCTATCTACCTGCCTATCTATCCATCTGTCTATTTAATTATTGATTTACCTATAAAGCTGAGACAAAATTGAGAAGAAAAAAAATTTTTAATTCTAATTTACATGGTATACTTCTGGTATTTGTCTTTGTATTCCATTTAATTTTCAAATTTTCTATAATGGATATAGCATTGAGGCCATGGAGAAAAGACAAATGTTTATTATCATCACATAGTTATGTTCAGAACTGAGAAGTGAGAAATTTAGGAGAATGAAAGGGAAGGAAAAATTGAAGGAAGGAAGGAAAGACAGGAGGCGAAGAAGGAAGGGACTTGGAATGCTGTCTCTCTTGGCATCTTTCATTTCATTTTTCAATATATAGTTTAAGTGCAAAACTGAAAGTCACTGATAAGAAGGAGCTGGTGCTGATCACGGCAGGCACTTAAAACTCATCAGCTCAGAGTCTGCTAACATTTAGGAAAGCAAACAGCCAACCAGGGGTTCCAAACACAAGCACAGGGCAGAAGTCAGCGAAGATCATTATGGCAATCTTCAAAGGCCAGCTCAGACCACACATTGGGTGGCAGCTCACATGGTCGCCATTCAAGAATTCAGAGGAGCAAGACGGGCCAGAATCGGGGTGGGGGAAGGGTGGAAGAGCTGTTTCCTGTGCCAAAACCCTGGACGCACATAAAGAAGCTAAGTGATGTCACATTTGAGACCAAAGTAAATATTTCTGAGTTACAGTGAGCAGCGCCACTCTATATCTGATAATGTATTTGGAATGAGTCAGTTTTCTCCCCTCTCGCCATTGACAAGTCATCCACAAACACAGTTCTTGGCATGAGATTTTGATCACCAGGAAGAGAATTTGCTCAGGCTAGTATAAGTGAAGCGTGTTTCGAGGTAACGGCACTACTGATTCCTCTTATAAGTCAAGGCCAATCTTAGTTTTTCAAGGGCTAAGTTGTCACCTGTGTCTCTCCTTCTAGTCCACTGTTTTCCTGCTTTGGTCTGCAACAGGCTTTCTCTGTTTCACTCACAGCTTTTCTCCCAAAATTCCTTCTGAGGCTTCAACTTGTCATATTGCCAACATGTGACCCAACTCTACATGACTTCTTAGTACAAGACTCCACTGACATTCTCTCAGCATCACAGTTCTTAATTCTTTTGAGAAAGTCCCATTAGCCAGATTGGGACAATGTGGCCCATGATGCAATCTACAGCCTTATAAGCTGCAAGTGTGTTTACGGTGGTCCCTCCTAACAGCTGTGGATGAAGTTGTTTCTATACTAGAGTTAGCAGTTAACATCTGCTATACTTACTTCTTAGGGAAAAAGACATGCTTGCTTAAGAAAAGATTAGAGAGGGAGATATTTATTAAGCAACAGAACTTATCCATGTGGAAGCCCATTTAATTATATGAAATGTTATTCCTCTAACAGCAGTAATTATTGAGCACCTACTACTGAAATGCTTTCCTATATGTTGTGTCATTTCATCAAATGTTGCAGTATTAACATTATTGGCGTGTTACAAATTATCTGCTATACTTACTTCTTAGGGAAAAAGACATGCTTGCTTAAGAAAAGATTAGAGAGGGAGATATTTATTAAGCAACAGAACTTATCCATGTGGAAGCCCATTTAATTATATGAAATGTTATTCCTCTAACAGCAGTAATTATTGAGCACCTACTACTGAAATGCTTTCCTATATGTTGTGTCATTTCATCAAATGTTGCAGTATTAACATTATTGGCGTGTTACAAATGGGAAAAATTAACAAGGGTTCTGGTCACTAATTCTGATGAGGGCTGGGGGCAGCGGTGTGGACACTCAGCTGGTGTCCACATCCAGGCAAATCTCTGACACCAGCTGAGTGCCTTGCAATCCAACACAATTCTGACACAATCTGCCCAGATAGAGAGGGTCAGATCACACAGGTTAAGGGCTCAGTCCCACAATGGCAAAGGTTCATCTAGTAAAACTATGGTTTTTCCAGTAGTCATGTATGGATGTGGGAGTTGGACCATAAAGAAGGCTGAGCACAGAAAAATTGATGCTTTCAAATTGTGGTGCTGGAGAAGACTCTTGAAAGTCCCTTAGACTACAAAGATATCAAGCCAGTCAAAAGGAAATCAATGCTGTACATTCATTGGAAGGACTGGTGCTAATGCTGAAGCTCTAATACTTTGGCCACTGGTATGAAGAGACAGCTCATTAGAAAAGACCCTGATGCTATGAACGATTGAAGGTGGGAGGAGAAGGGGATGACAGAGGATGAGCTGATTGGATAACATCACCAACTCAATGGATATGAATTTGAGTTAACCTTGTGAAAGACAGGGAAGCCCGGCATGCTGCAGTCCATGGGGTCTGAATGAGTCAGACACGATTTAGTGATTGAACAACAACAATTCACGAGACTATCTCTTCCAAGGAATTCAGATACTGTTACAAGTGTCCCTTGTCATGTCTGTTTCAAGCAGAAGAGATATAGATTGAAGGTTATAATCACTCCATCCTTGGGTTCAATTAATTTGCCAGAGTGGCTCATAGAACTCAGAGAAACACTTTAATTACTAGATCTTGGAATTATTATAAAAGATAAGACTCAGGAACAATCAGATGGAGCAGATGCATAGGATAAGCTGTGAGAAAGGGCACAGCTCTCTCCAAGCTGGCCAGTCTCCCCAAATCTTAATGCACTTGCCAACCCCAAAGCTTTCTGAACTCTGTCTTATGGAGTTTTTATGGCGGTATCAATGGGCTTCCCTGGTGGCTCAGAGGTTAAAGCGTCTGCCCGCGATGCAGGAGACCTGGGTTCAATCCCTGGGTTGGGAAGATCCCCTGGAGAAGGAAATGGCAACCCACTCCAGTACTCTTGCCTGGAGAATCCCATGGACGGAAGAGCCTGGTAGGCTACAGTCCACAGGGTCGCGAAGAGTCAGATACGACTGGGCAACTTCACTTCACATCATTACATAGGCAGACTCGATTAAGTCATTGACCACTGATAATCAATTCAACCTCTTTGCAATCCCTTGGACTACAGCCTGCCAGGCTCCTCTGTCCATTGAATTCTCCAGATCAGAATACTGGAGTGGTTATCAGTTCCTTTCTTCAGGGAATCTTCCCTATGCAGAGACTGAACCCCTGTCTCTCACACTGCCGGTGGATTCTTCACCACCTGAGCCACCACTAAGACTATGAATTCTGGATTGGGTACACTCTCCCTTCTACAGGGGATCTTCCTGATCCAGGAATTGAACCGAGGTCTCCTGCATTGTAGATGGAATCTTTATCAGTTGAACTATAGGGGAGTCCCCTAGTCCCTCACACTTCCCTAAAAGTCAGTCACGTGGGACTCAAAGCTTTGATCTTCCAGTGATATGTGTGGTTTGTTCCCTTGTTTGTTTAAGTCACTCAGTCGTGTACAACTCTTTGCTACCCCATGGACTATACAGTCCTTGAAATTCTCCAGGCCAGAATACTGGAATAGGTAGCCTTTCTCTTCGTTAGGGGATCCTCCCAACCCAGGGAGAGAACTCAGGTCTCCCGCATTGCAGGAAGATTCTTAACCAGCTGAGCTACAAGGGAAGCCCAAGAATACTGGAATGGGTAGCCTGTCCCTTCTCCAGGAGATCTTCCCAACCCAAGAGTTGAACCAGGGTCTCCTGCATTGCAGGTAGATTCTTCACCTACTGAGCTATCAGGGAAGGTTTCCAAAAAGTTATCTCATTAACATAACAAAATACACATTTATTGCTCTCCTCACTTAAATTCTAAGGCTTTTAGGGCTCTGTACCAGGAAGGAAAACAAAAGACCAAATATGCATTTCTTATTAGCCACAATATCACAGTTCTGGCTCCCTGGTGGCTCAGTGGTAAAAGAATCTGCCTGCACTACAGGAAATGCAGGCTCCATCCCTGGGTTAGGAAGATCCCCTGGAGGAGGGAATGGCAGCTCACTTCAGTATTTTTGCCTGGAAAACCTCATGGACAGAGGAGCCTAGCAGGCTACAGTCCATGGAGTCACAAAAGAGTTGGACACAACTTAGGGAATAAACAACAATAACAACACAGTCAATGTTTGAGTAAGTTGCCCAAGGATACACAATTGGAATAAAATTTAAGAAAACTCACACCTGTCTGACTGAATTAGGTAATGCTTCTTTTAAAAACTCAGTTTACTCTAGAATCAACCAATGATTCCCTGCAGGCCTCGTACTTCTCATGTATGAATAAAAATATTCACTTCTAGGGTCTTTCTCAGTTTTGGCTTCTATGAAGCATTGACATTTTACTTCTTACATGGTTTCATTCTGTTTATAATGTTTATTGCCATCCTTTGATTTTAGCAGTAATTATAAGTGTAAGAATGGCAAATAAATATTAATGATAAAAGGAAACGTAATAGCTCAGTTGGTAAAGAATCTACCTGCAATGCAGGAGACCCTGGTTTGATTCCTGGGCGGGGAAGATCCACTGGAGAAGGGATAGGCTACCCACTCTAGTATTCTTGGTCTTCCCTTGTGGCTCAGCTGGTAAAGAATCCGCCTGCAATGTGGGAGACCTGTGTTCTACTCCTGGATTAGGAAGATCCCCTGGAGAAGGGAAAGGCTACCCACTCCAGTATTCTGAGCTGGAGAATGGCATGGATTGTATAGTCCATGGGGTTACAAAGAGTCAGACATGACTGAGTGACTTTCACTTTAAAAAGAAGTTCTGAAGTCAAGATGAATGATTCAAGGTTCTCAGATATATAGTATCATAGTTATGAACACATCACAGTTTATGTCAATAAATTTAGCAAATATAAATTGAGTACCTCCATTCTTCATGGTCAGCCACTGAAAGAGACATTACGAAGAATCAGGTGTAAAATGCTGTACTGAGAAAGTGTTTCATAGACTTCCAGAAAAACACAGATGAAAAGATGGGACTCCAAAAAGCTAAACAATGAAATCACTTAAGAGTTAGAGAATTTGGGAAAGCTTCCAGAACAAAAGGACCCTTTGAGATGTGTACTGAGCACATCAGCCAAGAATAATTATTAATCTGAAACAATATTCATGCTAATATTTAAACAGCACTAATTGAACCTTCTCACTTGATTTGAAATCATTTGATTTTCCCTTTACAATTTTTCTGTCAGTCCAAGTTCCACAAGACAGCAGAGAAGTTAAAAATATCACTACCAGGAGACAAAATGTATAGAATTCTGACTCCAGGAGCTCCTTGAAGCCAGCTTCTTGAAGGGGGTTGGGGAATGTTCAGAACTTGAGCACAGCTGTAAGGCTTTTTCCCTTAACTTGTGTGGCATGGAACTGAGTGTGAAGGATGGGAAGTGATGTGGAACCGGAATTCAGAATGAGCCAGGTCCCACTGCAGTAAAAGTCTGCCTGAGAAGCAGCTGAGTACATAAAAGCTCATAAAGAAAACCAAAACAATGATATTCCCCATTGTGACTGTTTAGTCTTTCTGTAGAGACTCATGGGGTCCTGGCTATTATCTATTTTTAATATCATTTGACCTGAAAATTCATGCTACCATCTGGAAAAAGAGTTTTTCCTTAATGTGAATGTGAGTGAAGAAAAAAGATGAGGAAAGAGTTACAGAATGTTAAACCCTCCCTTTTTTTTCTTTTTTAAATTAGCAGATGTCACTCGTTTCTTGATATTTTACAGGTAACTAAACACATTAGACATTCCAACAAATTGATCAGTCACTCTTTATCTGGTGCCACTGAATTCTCAAATGAGAAAGTGTGAAATCTGAGATTTTATTTCACATGTATTATTTTTTCCTTTAAAATAGAAATCCATCTGTTCTTTGAAGGTGTATCACTAATTGTTTCATTCTTTAATTTATAATTAATCACTATTCTCTCCTTTTATTTTGAAAGAATTGGGCAATTTTGTGTTTCCTCTGAGGCTGAACTAAAGATCTCATTAAATTTAATATAATCTTTATAACTCAATCATTTGATCAAGAGTCCCAGTGTGGGAGCTTAATATATGCTGGGAACTCTGCTACACACCTGGCATATGGACACAAACAGGCTCTTATTTTTTATCAACACCATCAAGGATCTGAAGGACAGGAAGGTCAAGAAATACTTTAGAATGCAGAGCTGGGTGTGCACATGTAGGGTACACAGCAACCACAGGTTCAGAGGTAATCTAGAGCAATGAAATATGAAGTATAATGGGTCCAAGGAAAGATGAAGGGCAGTGGGTAGACAGTGCACAGTGAGTGATCAGGATTATCTGGGAGGAAATGCAGGACTAATGCAGAAGTTTTAAGCAGGAAGAGTAATTTGCCAAATAAACACTAGAAAAGTCGTGACAATTCTCATCACCAAAATGGCATTTTCTTCTTATGTTTCAATTAAGTAGATCATCTCAACTTCACAGAAGTCATACTATAATGTACAAGACTCAGGAGTCCAGCCAAGCCAGATAGCAAAGCCAGATTTCACTGAGGACTGTTACACCCTTTCATCTCCCTGGGTCAAGTTAAGGAGGGTCTACCCCTCTCTGATGTTCCCTTTATGTGGAAGGAGTCTTAAAACAACCCCCTTGTCTTCTCTAAACCTCAAAGAAGAGAAAGTGACTACTAACTGGTGATTTTAGAATGAGAAATTGGGTATGTGCAGCCTATTCTTTTCAATCAAGAGGACTTTTAACAATTTTTTAAATGTTCAGTCATTTATTTTTTTTCTCTTCCACTAGCATAGGATGCTAATTAAAAGCATGAATTTCAGAGCCAGACAGAGCTGACTTGAATCTGACTTCTGCCACTAAGTTAAAGCTCTGATTTGGATACACTAATTATTTCAATGTAGAGTCTGTAAAGATTTCTTTACATGCACATCTTTGTATGTATAAGTATCTAGTTGTTATAGGGTATATTTCCAAAAACTGCCATTGATGGGTTAAAAGTTATACATATATTTATTTTTAATAGCTGTTAGCTATATGTATTTCCTCTAAAGTATAATAATTCACATCCACCAGTTATGTGTAATGTACTTTTTCTCTAATCCTTGAAAAAATTCATGCATATATATATACATAATGTTTATATATATCTGTATATATAAAACTAATGAATGAAAATTAATATCTTGTATTCTTTTGCCTGCTCTTTCCCAACAGTAAAGAAATTTAGCATCTTTATATATGTCTGTTGATCATTTAGATTTGGAGCTGATATTTTATATTAATTGTTTTGACAAAGTATTTAAGAATGCAGGTCCTGAGCTACACTGCCTGTATCTGAATCTTATGTGATGGTTCTTTTTTTTTCTCTATCTCTCTCTTTTTCCTGTTTTGAATTATGGTTATCAGATTTTTATTAGGTTGCTGATGACATTGGGATTTGTCCATGATTCTTATTATCTTAGATGTTTAGGGAATATGGGAATTGAGTTGAAGTCTACTAATTAAGTTGAAGTCTCACAGATGAGAAGTAGAGAGAATCTGAGATTAATTCACCCATGTCCTTCTTCATCTACTGCAATTTTGAGATCTTTGTTTTAACCCTGTTATGTGGTCAGAATCCTTCCTTTAGTAATTTCTTCAGTGGTATGAGTGGTTGGTAGGTGCTAAATCTTTCAGTTCAGTTCAGTTCAGTTCAGTCACTCAGCTGTGTCTGACTCTTTGCAACCCCATGGACTGCAGAATGCCAGGCCTTCCTGTCCATCACTAACTCCCAGAGTTTACTCAAACTCATGTCCATAGAGTCAGTGATGCCATCCAACCATCTCATCCTCTGTCATCCCCTTCTCTTCCTGCCTTCAGTCTTTCCCAGCATCAGGGTCCTTTAAAATGAGTCAGCTCTTCTGATCAGGTGGCTAAAGTATTGGAGTTTCAGCTTCAGTATCAATTCTTCCAGTGACTATTCAGGACAGATTTCCTTTAGGATGGACTGGTTGGATGTCCTTGCATTCCAAGGGACTTTCAAGAGTCTTCTCCAACACCACAGTTCAAAAGCATCAATTCTTCAGCACTCAGCTTTCTTTATAGTCCAACTCTCACATCCATACATGACTACTGGAAAAGCCATAGCTTTGACTAGATGGACTTTTGTTGGCAAAGTAATGTCTCTGCTTTTTAATATGCTGTCTAGATTGGTCATAACTTTTCTTCCAAGGAGCAAGTGTCTTAATTTCATGGCTGCAGTCACCATCTGCAGGGATTTTGGAGGCCCCCCAAAAGAATAAAGTCTGCCACTGTTTCCATTGCTTCCCTATTTATTTGCCATGAAGTGATAGGACCAGGTGCCATGATCTTCGTTTTCTGAATGTTGAGTTTTAAGCCAGCTTTTTCACTCTGCTTTCACTTTCATCAAAAGGCTATTCAGTTCTTCACTTTCTGCCATAAGGGTGGGGTCATCTACATATCTGAGGTTATTGATATTTCTCCCAGCAATCTTGATTCCAGCTTGTGCTTCTTCCAACCCAGCATTTCTCATGATATGCTCTGCATATAAGTTAAATAAGCAGGGTGATAATATACAGCCTTGAGTACTCTTTCCCCAATTTAAAACAGTCTACTTTTCTATGTCCGGTTCTAACTGTTGCTTCCTGACCTGCATACAGTTTTCTCAGGAGGCAGGTCAGGTGGTCTGGTATCCCCATCTTTTTCAGAATTTTCTGGAGTTTGTTGTGATTTACACAGTCAAGGGCTTTGGCATAGTCAATAAAGCAGAAGTAGATGTTTTTTCTGGAACTCTCTTGCTTTTTCTATGATCCAATGGATCTTATTAATTTGAATTCTGGTTCTCTGCCCTTTCTAAATCCAGCTGGAACATCTGAATCTTTAGATAGCTACAAATATGTTGCCTTTATTTTCCTGATGGAATCAATTCCTAGGCAAGTTGATAAGAAGTCCGGGGTCACCAAGGAGGAGAAAGGGGTTTGGGACGCTCAAGGAGGAAATGGGGTCTGGAAATCTCAAGGAGGAGGAAAGGACAAACTTGAGCAATCAAGCCTGGTCCCTGGTTCTGAAGCTAAGTTTTCCTCTTTGGAGATCAGGAATCGGACATCATTCACCATAAGCTATCATTATCAGGAAGTTGTTGGCACATGATCCACAGCGTCACTTCCTTTCTCCTCAGTATGTGTAGATGTTTCCCCTCTATTTCCTATTTTCCACTCTTTCACGTAAGTTCTCTATTTATCAAACAGTTGTGACTTTCTTTGTAGCTAAACTGCTCTTTGTGTCTGGAGAATCTTCTCATATTGATCCTTGAAATGCATATGTTTCATGAGGCTGTCTAGGTATCTTTTCTTCCCCAAATTTCCCTTTCATTCTAAAAATTCAGTTATGTTTTTCACCTCAAGAAAATTTCCTTTTATGTTGTGTGTGTGATTATTCCCTATTCTCCATATGCTTACTAGATGCTTTGTGGAAGTCCTGTTCTCTGCATCTGAGCGTCTTCATGTCTCTTACTTCCCTTATGATTTCCATCTCTTTGAGTTTTGTATGTGCTTTCAGGTGGTTCTTTCATCTGATTATCTAGGTCACAAGTTTAAAAGTTTTGACAGCATCTGTTCCTTACTTCAATGTGCCTATTAATTTTTGTTGTCACCGTTCAAAAACATGACTTCTGCCGTATGAAAGTCCTGAAATGTTCCTATTGGTTCAAGTTGTTGGCTCTCTCCAGCACTTATGTTTTGCTCTTTTTCTGATTTGGTGAATCAGAGGTTCCTCTCCTCTGGTAGTTGGAACCTGAAGCACAAGTTGGAATCAAGATTGCCGGGAGAAATATCAATAACCTCAGATATGCAGATGATACCACCCTTATGGCAGAAAGTGAAGAGGAACTAAATAGCCTCTTGATGAAAGTGAAAGAGAAGAGTGAAAAAGTTGTCTAAAAGCTCAACATTCAGAAAACGAAGATCATGGCATCTGGCACCATCACTTCATGGGAGATAGATGGGGAAACAGTGGAAACAGTGTCAGACTTTATTTTGGGGGGCTCCAAAATCACTGCAGATGGTGACTGCAGCCATGAAATTAAAAGACACTTACTCCTTGGAAGAAAAGTTATGCCCAACCTAGATAGTACATTCAAAAGCAGAGATATTACTTTGCCGACTAAGGTCCGTCTAGTCAAGGCTGTGGTTTTTCCTGTGGTCATGTATGAATGTGAAGTTGGACTGTGAAGAAGGCTGAGCACCGAAGAATTGATGCTTTTGAACTGTGGTGTTGGAGGAGATTCTTGAGAGTCCCTTGGACTGCAAAGAAATCCAACCAGTCCATTCTGAAGGAGATCAGCCCTGGGATTTCTTTGGAAGGAATGATGCTAAAGCTGAAACTCCAGTCCTTTGACCACTTCATGCGAAGAGTTGACTCATTGGAAAAGACTCTGATGCTGGGAGAGATTGGAGGCAGGAGGAGAAGGAGATGATCGAGGATGAGATGGCTGGATGGCATCACTGACTTGATGGACGTGAGTCTGAGTGAACTCCGAGAGATGGTGATGGACAGGGAGGCCTGGTGTGCTGCAATGTGTGGGGTTGCGAAAAGTCGGACACGACTGATCGACTGAACTGAACTGAACTAAGAGTTTATTTGTGTGTGTGTGTGGTGTTTATTGGAGTTTGCTACTAGTCCTGAGTAATATCAAGGAAAGGTAAATATTCCGCATCTCTGTGGCTGGAGTGGTGAGAAGCAAGCCTGCAGCCAGCAGCCTGCTGGAACCCAGAGGGAGCTCTTCCTGCTCTCTGGTCTTCTTGAATCATCCCGGCTACAGGATCAGAAGACTCAGCCCACCTAATGAGCATCTTTCCCAAGTCATGGTAAGAGCAAGACAAAGCACGCTAACAGGGGCAGATGTTTATTTTCTCCACAGCCTTCACTGGATCCCTGTGGTCCAGCCTCTCACTGGGATTTTCAGCATTTCAGTTCTTGCTCTAGGATTTCCCACTGATTCTCAGGCTTCATCTGATCTGTATTTAAAATATTTGGCTCCCGCAACCTCCACATGTTGTCAGCAAGTATGAGAGTTTCCTTGTACCCTGGTACGCCTAGACTCTGACTCAGGGCAGGATCAGGTGGGAGCAGAGAAGAAATCCACTCAGTTTATCATCTTCCCAGAGTTCTCCCAAAGCTTGTGTTACAAAGAAGGAGTTGCCAGAGAGGAACTGGTTCTTTCCCAGTCACTTTTCCTCACGTCAATCTGGGATCTAGAAACAAGTACATATTTATGTTTATTACCTGATTTCCCAGTCAAAAATGCAAGCCCCATGAGGGCAGAGGCTTGACTGATTGGATTTACTGCTGTACCTCATGTATCCATCCCCAAATCTGCTCTACCTACCCCAGTCCCCACCACAGATGATGGCCCCACTGTACTTTCACTTGCTGTGGTCCAGTTGCTAATGTGTCCCCGTGGGCTGCAGCACACTCGGCTCCTCTGTCCTCTACTATCTCCCAGAGTTTGCTCAAATTCTTGTCCATTGAGTCAGTGATCTATCTAACCATCTCATCCTCTGTCACCTCCTTCACTATTTGACTTCAACCTTTCCCAGCATCAGGGTCTTTTCCAATGAGTCAGCTCTTCAGTTGCAACTTTCATTTGCTCGGGTATAAAATTGCAGGGTCATTTTTAACTAGCCATCTTTCTCCCTCATTAATCAATCACATCTACCAGAGAATCTATAAGCTCCATCTTCAAAAGATGTCCAAAATTTGGCCACTTCTTCCCACATTCATGATTAGCTTTGGTTCCAGCCACTGTCATCTCCTTACTATATTATTAAAATAGTCTCATTTCTGTTCCAAGCTTACACCTTGACCCTCACATTCTGTTTCAGCACAGCAGATAAAGCTGTCCTTTTACAATGTAAAAGCTGTCCTCTTCAGAAACAAACAAGCATATCTACTAAAAATATGCAGTGAATCCCATTTCATTCAGAATAAGAGCTATGGCATTATACTGATCCTCCAAGGTCTCCAATATCTTGAGCCCTGTGAATTTTCTCAATCATGCTCTGTTTTTCCTACTTGCTTACTCTATTCACTTTGATTCTTTTTTAGTCTTCAAGCTTGCCAGGCATAGCCCTGATTTGGTATTTTCCACTTACTGGTCTCTTTGCCTAGAATGTTCTTCCCCAAATAGCCATATAACTAATAACCTTGTTGCTGCTGGTGGTGGTGGTTCAGTCCCTAAGTCATGTCCAACTCTTGCGACCTCATGGACTATAGCCCTCTAGGTTCCTTTGTCCATGGGATTCTCCAGGCAAAAATACTGGAGGGGGTTGCCATTTCCTTCTGCAGGGGATCTTCCCAACCCAGGAATCGAACCTAGGTCTTCTGCCTTGCAGGCAGATACTTTACTGAGTGAGCTACAAGGGAAGCCAACAGTACCCTCGCCACACCAATATTTTGTTTAAATGTCAATTTCTCACTGCCTGACCTGTTCTTTCTTTTTTTCGACAGCTTCTTTGAAGTATAACTGTCACATAATAAGCTGTAAATATTGATATCTAAAGGTATAATGCTGTAAGTTTTGACATATGCATAACCTGGGAAATCATCATCCCAGATAAGAGAGTGAATACACTCATCACCCCCGAAGTGTCCTCATACCCTTTGCTCATTTCTCCCTTCTAACTCCTTTCACCTCATTTTGATCTTTTTTTCCATCCTCAGGGAAATATTGCTTTGCTTTCTCTGACAATAGATTAGTTCACTTTTTCTGGGGTTTTGCATAAATGAGTTATATAGTATGTACTCTTTATTGGCTGACTGCTTTCACTAAACTGATTTATTTCAGATTCATCCATGTTATTGTGTGTATTGATGTCTTCATTTTGCTGTGAAATATCCCTTTGTATTGGCATACTGTTGATCTATTGGTGAACATTTTAGTTCTTGTCAGTTTCTGGCTATTACCAAAAACCAAAACCAAAATCTTCTACAAACATTTGTGTGAAAGTCTTGTGTGCATATAGGAATTCTATTCTTTTGGGCAAATACCTAGGAGCAGAATGGCTCAGTCATATGGTGTTTTGTTTAGCCTCTCAGTCATGTCCAACTCTTTGAGACCCCATGGACCACAACACACCAGGCTTCCCTATTCTTCACCATCTCCCAGAGCTTGCTTAAACTCATGTCCATTGAGTTGGTGATGCCATCCAACTATCTCATCCTCCATCGTCCCCTTCTTCTCCCACCTTCAATCTCTCCCAGCATCAGGGTCTTTTCTAATGAGTCAGCTCTTCACATTAAGTTGCCAAAATATTGGAGCTTCAGATTCAGCATCTGTCTTTGCAGAAAACATTGAGGTTAGATTTCCATTAGGTTTGGCTGGTTTGATTTCCTTATAGTCTAAGGAAGACTTAAGAGTCCTTTCCAGAACCACAGTTCAAAAGCATCAATTCTTTGGCACTTAGCTTTCATTACAGTCCAGCTCTCACATTCATACATGACTACTGGAGAAACCACAGCTTTGATTAGATGGACCTTTGTCTGCAAAGTGATGTCTCTGCTTTTTAATACACTGCCTAGTTTTGTCACAACTTTTCTCCCAAGAAGCAAGCATCATTTAATTTCATGGCTGTGGTCACCATCTGCAGTTATATTGGAACCCAAGAAAATAAAACCTGTCACTGTTTCCATTGTTTCACCATCTATTTGACATGAAGCAATGAGACTGGATGCCATGATCATAGTTTTTTGAATGCTGAGTTTAAGGTAGCTTTTTCACTCTCTTCTTTCACCTTCATCAAGAGGCTCTTTAGTTCCTCTTTGCTTTCTACCAAAAAGGTGGTATCAACTGCATATCTGAGGTTACTGATATTTCTCCCAGCAATCTTGATTTCAGCTTGTGCTTCATCCAGGCTTGCATTTTTCATCATGTACTCTGCATATTAGTTAAATAAGCAGGGTGACAATATACAGCATTGATATACACTGATGTATAAAAATCCTTTCCCAATTTTTAACTGGTCCATTTTTCCATGTCTGGTTCTAACTGTTGCTTGCTGACCTGCATATAGGTCTTGCAGGAGACAGGTAAGGTGGTCAGGTATTCCTATCTCTTGAAGAATTTTCCAGTTTGTTGTGATCCACACAGTCAAAGGCTTTAGCATATTCAATAAAGCAGAAGTAGACTTTTTTTTTCTGTAATTCTCTTGCCTTTTCTACGATCCAAGATCAAGTGGATGTTGGCAATTTGATCTCTGATTCCTCTACCTAAGTCCAACTTGAATATCTGGGAATTCTCGGTTCACATACTGCTGAGGTCTCACTTGGAGAATCTTGGGCATTATTTTGCTAGTGTGAAATAAGTGCAGTTGTGCAGCAATTTGAAAATTCTTTGGCACTACCCTTCTTTGGGATTGGAATGAAAACTGACCTTTTCCAGTCTTGTGGCCACTGCTGAGTTTCCCAAATTTGCCAGTATATTGAGTGCATCATTTTCACACCATCATCTTTTAGGATTTAAAATAGGTCAGCTGGAATTCTATAACCTCCACTAGCTTTGTTTGTAGTAATGCTTCCTAAGGCCCACTTGACTTCACAATACAAGATATCTGGCTCTAGGTGAGTGATCACACCATCGTGGTCATCTGGGTCATTAAGATCTTTTTAATGTAGTTCTTCTGCATATTATTTCCACCTCTTCTCAATAGCTTCTGCTTCTGTTAGATTCATGCCACTTTCATCTTTTATTGTGCCCATCTTTGCATATGCTCCCTTGGTATCACTAATTTTCTTGAAGAGATCTATCTTATGGTATATGGATGTTTAATTTATAAGAGACAATTAAATTGTCCTCCTCCTTAACTAGACACCTAATTTATAAAAATATGTCCCAGTCCATATCTTTTCAATTCCTATAGACTGTCTTTTGAAACATAAGTGGGTCTTTTTTTTTGTCTTTTTAAACATTTTTTTGTAATCCAACATATCAACTGTCCTTTTTTTGGCATTATATCTATGAAATCTTTACTAACATCAAAGTCATAATAGTTTTCTCTTGTTTTATAGTTTTAAGTTTTAGACTTAAGAATATGGTTCATTTTGAACTTTTTTTATTTCTGAGTATGGTTAAACCTTATTTTCTTGGGCTCCAAAATCACTGTAGATGGTGATTGCAGCCATGAAATTAAAAGAAACTTACTCCTTAGAAAAAAAATATGACAAAACTAGACAGCAAAGCAGAGACATTACTTTACCAACAAAGGGCCATATAGTCAAAGCTATGGTCTTCCCAGTAGTCATGTATGGATGTGAGAGTTGGACCATAAAGAAGGCTGAGTGCCAAAAAATTGATGCTTTTGAACTGTGGTGCTAGAGAAGACTGTTGAGACTTCCTTGGACTGCAAGGAGATCCAACCAGTCAATCCTAAAGGAAGTCAACTCTGAATATTCATTGGAAGGACTGATGTTGAATCTGCAATTCTTTGACCACCTGATGCAAAAAACTGACTAATTTGAAAAGATCCTGATACTGGGAAAGAGTGAAAGCAGGAAGAAAAGGGGACAACAGGGAATGAGTTGGTTGGGTGGCATCATCAACTCAATGGATATGAGATTGAGAAAGCTCTGGGAGATGGTGAAGGACAGGGAAGTCTGGCATGCTGCAGTCCATGGAGTAGCAAAGAGTCAGACACAACTGAGAGACTGAACAACAATGACAAATGAATTAAATTCTACTTTTCTGTACATGGATAACTGACTCAGCCAAGTTTGCTGACATAGAAATATTTTATAAAATTTTTCTGTATCTATGCCAAGAATCAGTCATCATTTATGTGTGAGTCTATTTCCAGACTCCATTCTATTACATAATTTCTGTCTTTGTGTCAGTGCCACACATACCTGATTATGATAGCCATACCTGATTATGATAGCTTTGTAAGTCTTGAAATTAGGTTGTGTTCTTTCAACTTATTCTTCATGAACATGCTTTTGAAATTAAACTCTATTCTACCCTGCCTCCTGCTCTGTTTTTTTTTTCATTATATGCTGCACATAATACCTTTTAATGTATTATGTAGTTTATGTATTTAATATGTAAAGTTTGTATAAGAATGTCAGTTCAATGAAGGAAGAGACTTTTTACATTTTATTCTGATTACTTATAGACCTAAAGTTCTTAAAATACTGCTCAGTACATAATAAGTTTAACTACCATTTGTTGACTGAAATGCGTATAGAATCAGACCTTTAAAAGGCTGAGAAGTATCTCAGCATTCATTTCATCCAATTTCCAAAAATATGAAACTATATATTAATTTAAAAATTATATTAAATGTTTATAATATAAAAATATATTAATATAAAAACTAAAAAGTGAAGAAAGAGAGGACAAGAGATGTAAAGTCAGTGCTCACCCAGTAATCAGAGAGTACCTATTTAATTGCTGAGCCTCACTTCCAACTCTTCTCTCATCCAAGCAATATTGAACTGTTCATGGTTTTGCCAATATGTCCTCTAGTTCCTGCTTTGGCATTTCCCCAGAGTCTGGTATTTTTATCTGAGATGCATTTCCCTTTCCCTTTTTTCATTGATTCAAGTATTACTTTTACTGGAAGCTCTTCCTACACACCTAAATCTGAAGTTTAGATCCTCCATCTTTCAGGCACTATACTCCCAAAGTTTGGAATATGACCTTTGTGTTAATTTATTTTCTGTACCATACAATGTTCTCTGTGAAGGCACAGGATCATGTCTTATATAACTGATTACTCACAATGCCTGACACAGTTCTTGGCATGTAGCACATTATTTGAATGAATACATTCCTACAAGTCTATCTTTTGACTTACAGAAAAGGATTGATATTTATCCTCATTTCTAGTCACATTTATAAGCTAGTCTGTTTTGTGTTTGTGTGAATGCATGTGTGTATTTCTCATTATTACACTTCTTCAAGTTTTATTTTAACCATCAAAAAGATCTGACAAATGTGAAGCTGATTTCTCAAATATATGTTATGCTTGTTTTCTTTACCAAACAAATAGCCAACAGGAGTGAACAATGTCAAACATGCTCATAGAGCTCAGGCAACTGGTCATAAAGGTCACTTTTTTTTAACTATTTAATCATATGAATTAAAACACAAAATAGCCAAATGCAGCATCAAATTTTCTAGTAATATTGCACAGGCTGACACATACTTGAATATATGTTAAGGTTTTTTTTTCATTGAAACAAACATCTAAAATAAAACTACTTCTGAGCACTACCTGTGCACAGGCTCTTGGCAAATCCATCAGTTGAGACTTTCAGCTCCATGCAGGTAGTTCATCATTCAATCAGAATAGAAACATGGAGATTCTTTGAATATATACTAAGAAATATGCTAAGAAAGCCATAAAATACTTGATATTATATCTGGTAAACCTGACTTTGCATATCAAAATTTTTAGTCCAGAAATCATTTGTAAAAAGGTTTTCATTGAGAATCATCTCTCTTCTGCTATTAATTGGAAAGGGCAAGGGCTAATAATGAAGACTAGTTAAATCTCAGAACTATCTGAGACACGGTAAGATTTTTTTTCACAACTTCATTTAGTTATTTTTGAAGTGTAGTTGATTTACAATACTATGTTCATTTGAGGTATACACAAAGTGATTTAGTTATATAAATACATTTTTTCAGGTTTATTCCATTATAGATTATTGCATGATATAAAATATAGTTCCCTGTGCTTTATAGCAAATCTTTGTTGCTTATCTATTTTAAGTATGTTAGTTCGTATCTATTAATCCAATACTCCGAATTTATTCCTCTCCCTCTCCCTTTACTATTTGGTAACCCATAAGTTTGTTGTTCATATCCATGAGTCTGTATTGGTTTTATATATAGATTCATCTACATTATTTTTTAGATTCCACATATGTGTGACATCATAAAATATTAGCCTTTCTCTGTCGGACTTACTTCCGTTAGTATGATATTCTCTAAGCCCATCTGTATTACTTCAAATGGTAATGTTTAATTATTTTTTATGACTAATAGTCCATTATCACAAATGCCCGATCTTCTTTATACAATCATCTGTTGATAGGCCCTTGGACTGTTTCCATGGCTAGACTATAGTAAGTATTGCTGCTTCTCTGAGATTTTAACCAAATGATAGAACTTCTCTTGATCCCGTTCTGATTCAGAGGATTAGGAGAAGACAAGTGATTTTATAGACAACATAGATGCTGATTCATAGAAGACACTAAATAAGTACTAATTCCCTGCTATTTCTTTGTTTAAACCAATGCTGACAATACAAAACAATTATTTTGACTCCAAACTTCACCATTGGTTTAGAATTCTATTTTATTGAAACCTAGTGATGTAAGCTCAACATTCAGAAAACTAAGATCATGGCTTCCAGTCCCATCATTTCTTGGCAAATAGATGGGGAAACACTGGAAACAGTGGCTGACTCTATTTTGGGGAGCTGCAAAATCACTGCAGATGGTGATTGCAGCCATGAAATTAACAGACGCTTATACCCTGGAAGGAAAGTTATGACCAACCTAGACAGCATATTAAAAAGCAGAGACGTTACTTTGCCAAAAAAGGTCCATCTAGTCAAAGCTATGGTTTCTCTAGCAGTCATGTATGGATGTGGGAGTTGGACTGTGAAGAAAGCTGAGCACTGAAGAATTGATGCTTTTGAACTATGATGTTGAAGAAGACTCTTGAGAGTCCCTTGGACTACAGGGAGGTCCAATCAGTCCATCTTAAAGGAGATCAGTCCTGGGTGTTCATTGGAAGGACTGATGTTGAAGCTAAAACTCCATTACTTTGGCCACCTGATGTGAAGAGCTAATTCATTTGAAAAGACCCTGCTGCTGGGAAAGATTGAGGGCAGGAAGAGAAGGGGACGACAGAGGATGAGATGGCTGGATGGCATCACTGACTCAATGGACATGAGTTTGGGTGGACTCCAGGAGTTGGTGATAGACAGGGAAGCCTGGAATACTGCAGTTCATGTGGTTGCAAAGGGTCAGACACGACTGAGTGACTGAACTGAACTGAAGTGAAACGTAATGATATAAGTTCTGCAGTTCTTTTTTTAAAATTTTTTGGGGGAATTTTATTTTATTTTATGCTTTTAAAAATAAATTTAATTATTTTAATTGGAGGCTAATTACTTTACAATATTGTATTGGTTTTGGCATACATTGACATGAATCCCCCACAGGTGTACATGTGTTCCCCATCCTGAACACCCCTCCCACCTCCTTTCCTATACCATCCCTCTGGGTCATCCCACTGCACCAGCCCTAAGCACCCTGTATCATGCATCAAACCTGGAATGCCGTTTCATTTCATTTCACATACGATAATATACATCTTTCAATGCCATTCTCCCAAATGATCCCACCCTCTCCCTTTCCCACAGAGTCCAAAAGACTGTTCTATACATCTGTGTCTCTTTTGCTGTCTTTCATACAGGGTTATCATTACCATCTTTCTAAATTCCATATATATGCATTGCTATGCTGTATTGGTGTTTTTCTTTCTGGCTTACTTCACTCTGTATAATCGGCTCCAGTTTCATCCACCTCATTAGAACTGATTCAAATGCATTCTTTTTAACGGCTGAGTAATACTCCATTGTGTATATGTACCACAGCTTTCTTATCCATTCATTTGCTGATGGACATCTGGGTTATTTCCGTGTCCTGGCTATTATAAACAATGTTGCGATGAACATTGGGGTACACGTGTCTCTTTCAGTTCTGGTTTCCTTGGTGTGTATGCCCAGCAGTGGGATTGCTGGGTCATAAGGCAGTTCTATTTCCCATTTTTTTTAAAGGAATCTCCACACTGTTCTTCATAGTGGCTGTACTAGTTTGCATTCCCACCAACAGTGTAAGAGGGTTCCCTTTTCTCCACACTCTCTCCAGTATGTATTACTTGTAGACTTTTGGATCACAGCCATTCTGACTGGCATGAAATGGTACCTCACTGTGGTTTTGATTTTCATTTCTCTGATAATGAGTGATGTTGAGCATCTTTTCATGTGTTAGTTAGCCATCTGTATGTCTTCTTTGGAGAAGTGTCTGTTTAGTTCTTTGGCCCATTTTTTGATTGGGTTGCTTATTTTTCTGAAATTGAGCTGAAGGAGTTGCTTGTATATGATTGAGATCAATTCTTTGTCAGTTGCTTCATTTGCTATTATTTTCTCCCATTTTGAAGGCTGTATTTTCACTTTGCTTATTGTTTCCTTCAATTTGCAGAAGCTTTTAATCTTAATTAGGTCCCATTTGTTTATTTTTGCTTTTATTTCCAGTATTCTGGGAGGTGGATCACAGAGGATCCTGCTGTGATTTTTGTCGGAGAGTGTTTTGCCTATGTTTTCCTCTAGGAGTTTTATAGTTTCTGGTCTTACATTTAGATTTTTAATCCATTTTGAGTTTATTTTTGTGTATGGTGTTAGAAAGTGTTCTAGTTTCATTCTTTTACAAGTGGTTGACCAGTTTTCCCAGCACCACTTGTTAAAGAGATTGTCTTTTCTCTGTTGTATATTCTTGCTTCCTTTGTCGAAGATGAGGTGTCCATAGGCATCACTATAATATGATAATAAAACCTATAATTAAAGAGTGAATCAAGATCTTCCAAAAACCCAGAGGAGTCCAAAGTCTCTGTGTGTTTGGAGTTCTCCATATACCACAAATTAAAAATATGCTAAATCAAAATTGCAAAAATTTAGTGTCACATAATTTTACTATTCACAAAATAAATCTAGAAATTATTTAGGGTTTTTAAAGAATATAATTTTGAAAACTAATGCTAAGCAGTATTGGATGTGAATACAGTAAAAATTTAAACATTTGTTTTTCCTTTCAATCTTAGCATATTCCTACGAATACGTAAAGAGATCTACTTGGAGACTGTGTAAAAATTTTAAACTTAAGACCTTAGACAAATGACGGTTTAGACAACCCTTCACCACACCTTGTATTAGCTTTTAGGTTGAATAAGTATGGTGGGTTTGGGGAAAGTTGAGGAAGAATTCAGAGAGAAAAGGCAAGGTGTCTGGGTATTGAAGTATGAATTTGGGATGATCTCCCCCAGTGACTTAGTGTAGCATGCTTTGTTCCAGAGCTACCATGCATGTGACTTACCTCTTTGGGTTGAGAAGTTTCCTGTGATTTTATGCAGGTGAGTCAAGAAATCTTTCATATATATTATCCATTCACTACAGCTCTCAGAACTATTGGTCATTACCATCACTGAACCTGGGACAGAGCTTTACAGTGTAGAGAGGAATGCTGGCTGGTATAACAGTGTTTTACAGGGAGAACAGCTACAATAAAAAAAGTTTCTGAGGCATTAGTGCCCTCCCTACCCTCCCTCCTACCACATCTGTCTTTCCTGACAATTTACCAAGAGACAAAGAAAGAAGTGGGGGTTCCCGTTTAAATGTGTTGAGCTTTATTCACAGATCTCTATACCAAAGGCCCTGTGGCCTCAATTTCAATTCCCTTGACCCTGAATATACGTTGGAAGGACTAATGCTGAAGCTGAAGCTCTAATATGTCAGCCCCTGATGCAAGGAGCTGACTCACTGGAAAAGACTGTGATGCTGGGAAAGATTAGGAACAAAAGAAGAGGGTGGCAGAGGATGAGATGACTTGATAGCATCCCACTGACTCAATGGACATGAACTTGAGCCAACTCTGGGAAACAGTGAAAGACAGAGGAGCCTGGTGTTCTGTGGTCCATAGGGTCACAAAGAGTCAGACACAACTTTGTGACTGAACAATTTCTACCTCAGGTATTTCAGACTGAGAGACTAGTGCCCTTCAAGGGCAGTGCTGTGTTAACTATATTTTCCTCTTTTTGAAGTCTTAATCATATTCCATGAGTTACACATAGGAAATGCATTATGACTCTTGTCGATGGCCCAAATTACACTTTCAGTTCAGTTCAGTCACTCAGGCATGTCCGACTGTTTGTGACCCCATAAATCGCAGCACGTCAGGCCTCCCTATCCATCACCAACTCCTGGAGCTTACTCAAACTCATGTCCATTGAGTCAGTGATGCCATCCAGCCATCTGATCCTCTGTCGACCCATTCTTCTTCTGTCCACAATCCCTCCCAGCAACAGGGTCTCTTCCAATTAGTCAATTCTTCCAATGAGGTGGCCAAAGTATTGGAGTTTCAGATTTAGCATCAATCCTTCCAATGAAAACTCAAGATTGATCTCCTTTAGAATGGACTAGTTGACCTCCTTGCAGTCCAAGGGATTCTCAACAGTCTTCTCCAACACCACAATTCAAAAGCATCAATTCTTTGGTGCTCAGCTTTCTTCGCAGTCCAAATCTCACATCCATACATGGACCACTGGAAAAACCATAGCCTTGACTAGACGGACCTTTGTTGGCAAAGTAATGTCTCTGCTTTTGAATATGCTATCTAGGTTGGTTATACTTTCCTTCCAAGAAGTAAGCGTCTTCTAATTTCATGGCTGCAATCACCATCTGCAGTGATTTTGGAGCCCCCCCAAAATAAAGTCTGACACTCTTTCCACTGTTTCCCCATT
>SJYC01018689.1:0-22345 GCA_006408675.1 Madoqua kirkii
GGTGTGTATGCCCAGCAGTGGGATTGCTGGGTCATAAGGCAGTTCTATTTCCCATTTTTTTTAAAGGAATCTCCACACTGTTCTTCATAGTGGCTGTACTAGTTTGCATTCCCACCAACAGTGTAAGAGGGTTCCCTTTTCTCCACACTCTCTCCAGTATGTATTACTTGTAGACTTTTGGATCACAGCCATTCTGACTGGCATGAAATGGTACCTCACTGTGGTTTTGATTTTCATTTCTCTGATAATGAGTGATGTTGAGCATCTTTTCATGTGTTAGTTAGCCATCTGTATGTCTTCTTTGGAGAAGTGTCTGTTTAGTTCTTTGGCCCATTTTTTGATTGGGTTGCTTATTTTTCTGAAATTGAGCTGAAGGAGTTGCTTGTATATGATTGAGATCAATTCTTTGTCAGTTGCTTCATTTGCTATTATTTTCTCCCATTTTGAAGGCTGTATTTTCACTTTGCTTATTGTTTCCTTCAATTTGCAGAAGCTTTTAATCTTAATTAGGTCCCATTTGTTTATTTTTGCTTTTATTTCCAGTATTCTGGGAGGTGGATCACAGAGGATCCTGCTGTGATTTTTGTCGGAGAGTGTTTTGCCTATGTTTTCCTCTAGGAGTTTTATAGTTTCTGGTCTTACATTTAGATTTTTAATCCATTTTGAGTTTATTTTTGTGTATGGTGTTAGAAAGTGTTCTAGTTTCATTCTTTTACAAGTGGTTGACCAGTTTTCCCAGCACCACTTGTTAAAGAGATTGTCTTTTCTCTGTTGTATATTCTTGCTTCCTTTGTCGAAGATGAGGTGTCCATAGGCATCACTATAATATGATAATAAAACCTATAATTAAAGAGTGAATCAAGATCTTCCAAAAACCCAGAGGAGTCCAAAGTCTCTGTGTGTTTGGAGTTCTCCATATACCACAAATTAAAAATATGCTAAATCAAAATTGCAAAAATTTAGTGTCACATAATTTTACTATTCACAAAATAAATCTAGAAATTATTTAGGGTTTTTAAAGAATATAATTTTGAAAACTAATGCTAAGCAGTATTGGATGTGAATACAGTAAAAATTTAAACATTTGTTTTTCCTTTCAATCTTAGCATATTCCTACGAATACGTAAAGAGATCTACTTGGAGACTGTGTAAAAATTTTAAACTTAAGACCTTAGACAAATGACGGTTTAGACAACCCTTCACCACACCTTGTATTAGCTTTTAGGTTGAATAAGTATGGTGGGTTTGGGGAAAGTTGAGGAAGAATTCAGAGAGAAAAGGCAAGGTGTCTGGGTATTGAAGTATGAATTTGGGATGATCTCCCCCAGTGACTTAGTGTAGCATGCTTTGTTCCAGAGCTACCATGCATGTGACTTACCTCTTTGGGTTGAGAAGTTTCCTGTGATTTTATGCAGGTGAGTCAAGAAATCTTTCATATATATTATCCATTCACTACAGCTCTCAGAACTATTGGTCATTACCATCACTGAACCTGGGACAGAGCTTTACAGTGTAGAGAGGAATGCTGGCTGGTATAACAGTGTTTTACAGGGAGAACAGCTACAATAAAAAAAGTTTCTGAGGCATTAGTGCCCTCCCTACCCTCCCTCCTACCACATCTGTCTTTCCTGACAATTTACCAAGAGACAAAGAAAGAAGTGGGGGTTCCCGTTTAAATGTGTTGAGCTTTATTCACAGATCTCTATACCAAAGGCCCTGTGGCCTCAATTTCAATTCCCTTGACCCTGAATATACGTTGGAAGGACTAATGCTGAAGCTGAAGCTCTAATATGTCAGCCACCTGATGCAAGGAGCTGACTCACTGGAAAAGACTGTGATGCTGGGAAAGATTAGGAACAAAAGAAGAGGGTGGCAGAGGATGAGATGACTTGATAGCATCCCACTGACTCAATGGACATGAACTTGAGCCAACTCTGGGAAACAGTGAAAGACAGAGGAGCCTGGTGTTCTGTGGTCCATAGGGTCACAAAGAGTCAGACACAACTTTGTGACTGAACAATTTCTACCTCAGGTATTTCAGACTGAGAGACTAGTGCCCTTCAAGGGCAGTGCTGTGTTAACTATATTTTCCTCTTTTTGAAGTCTTAATCACATTCCATGAGTTACACATAGGAAATGCATTATGACTCTTGTCGATGGCCCAAATTACACTTTCAGTTCAGTTCAGTCACTCAGGCATGTCCGACTGTTTGTGACCCCATAAATCGCAGCACGTCAGGCCTCCCTATCCATCACCAACTCCTGGAGCTTACTCAAACTCATGTCCATTGAGTCAGTGATGCCATCCAGCCATCTGATCCTCTGTCGACCCATTCTTCTTCTGTCCACAATCCCTCCCAGCAACAGGGTCTCTTCCAATTAGTCAATTCTTCCAATGAGGTGGCCAAAGTATTGGAGTTTCAGATTTAGCATCAATCCTTCCAATGAAAACTCAAGATTGATCTCCTTTAGAATGGACTAGTTGACCTCCTTGCAGTCCAAGGGATTCTCAACAGTCTTCTCCAACACCACAATTCAAAAGCATCAATTCTTTGGTGCTCAGCTTTCTTCGCAGTCCAAATCTCACATCCATACATGGACCACTGGAAAAACCATAGCCTTGACTAGACGGACCTTTGTTGGCAAAGTAATGTCTCTGCTTTTGAATATGCTATCTAGGTTGGTTATACTTTCCTTCCAAGAAGTAAGCGTCTTCTAATTTCATGGCTGCAATCACCATCTGCAGTGATTTTGGAGCCCCCCCAAAATAAAGTCTGACACTCTTTCCACTGTTTCCCCATTTCACATGAAGTGATGGGGCCAGATGCTATGATCTTTGTTTTGTGAATGCTGAGCTTTAAGCCAACTTTTTCACTCTCCTCTTTCACTTTCATCAAGAGACTTTTTAGTTCCTCTTTACTTTCTGCCATAAGGGTGGTATCATCTGCATATCTGAGGTATATTCCTGCATATTTCTGCATATTTGCATATTTCTCCGGCAATCTTGATTCCAGCTTGTGCTTCTTCCAGCCCAACGTTTCTCATGATGTACTCTGCATAGAAGTTAAATAAGCAGGGTGACAATATACAGCCTTGATGTATTCCTTTTCCTATTTGGAACCAGTCTGTTGTCCCATGTCCAGTTTTAACTGTTGCCTCCTAACCTGCATATAGGTTTCTCAAGAGGCAAGTCAGGTAGTCTGGTTTTCCCATCTCTTTCAGAATTTTCCACAGTTTATTGTGATCCACACAGTCAAAGACTTTGACATAGTCAACAAAGCAGAAATAGATGGGTTTTTTTGGAACTCTCTTGCTTTTTTGATGATCCAGCAGATGTTGGCAATTTGATCTCTGATTCCTCTGCCTTTTCTAAAGCTAGCTTGAACGTCTAGAAGTTCATGGTTCATGTATTGCTGAAGCCTGGCTTGGAGAATTTTGAGCATTACGTTAGTAGCATGTGAGATGAGTGCAATTGTGCAGTAGTTTGAGCATTCTTTGGCATTGCCTTTCTTTGGGATTGGAATGAAAACTGACCTTTTCCAGTCCTGTGACCACTGCTGTATTTTCCAAATTTACAGCAAGTAATAAATACTGATATAAATATGCACCTATAGTAAAATCTCATTACAAGTTTCTACCCAGAATGAGTTGTTAGTCATTTGATTCCATTTTTCATTGGTGACAGAATTTTTTTTTAAAAAGTGTTCTATGGGACAATTTGAATATCTTACAAAAATTTTTCCAATAAAATTAGGTTTTATGGTTTCTTTTCTTTTTCTCCTCTCAGTTAAAAACAACATAAATCCAATCATAGTCAAAAACATTGTTGTTAAGTGAGAATGTTTTAGGGTAAATGAACATTTTCCAAATGGTATTAGGTGAGTTGAGTGCCTGTGTGCTCGGTAGCTTCAGCCCTGTCTGACTGTTTGCAAAGTTATGGACTGTAGGTGGTCAGGTTCCTCTGTCCATGAGATTCTCCAGGTGATAAAACTGTAATGGATTGCTTTGCCTTTATCCAGAGGATCTTCCCAACCCAGGGATTGAACTCTTGCATATTCTGCATTGCAGGAAGATTCCTTACTGCTGAGACCAGGGAAGCCCAATTAAGTGGGTTACAAAATCATAAAGTATTTTGTAGGAGGAAAAATAGTTTAAAATAAATGTAAATGAGAAAAAAATGAATAGGAAAATGAAAAGCAAAGAGCTGTGAACAGAAATACATACCTGATAGTCTTAAATGACTTGATAAAAATACAACCTTGACTGAAATTCTATGTCAGAATTTTCTGGCATGCTCAGAAAAAGGACAAAACATATGCTATAATAGACATATTCTTTGTAATATAGAAATAAACCAGTTGCTTAGAAGTACAGCTTTTCTGGGTTTCCTCATGGTTCAGTCATAATGAATTGTCTGCAATTCAAGAGCTACAGAAGATGCAGGTTCAGTCCCTGGGTTGGGAAGATTTCCTGAAGGAGGAAATGGCAACTCACTCCAGTATTCTTTCCAAGATAATCCCATGAACAGAGGAGCCTGGGGGGCTAAAGGGTCGCAAAGAGTCAGACACAATTAGCAACTGAGCACACACATACACACAGCTTTTCTAGTTTCCAAGGCTGAGAATTTCTAATTTGAAACTTGGAATAATATGGTGGGTAAAACTTTTACATGAATGACTTTGCCCCAATAACTATACACTCACGTAGAAATGTCTTGTTACGGTACCCATACAAACAGAGGCTATAATTATGGTTGTTTAACACTCTCCTGAGATATGCCTCCATAGCTTCTTAACAATTCTTCCCTTACCTGACCCTTAACAAATGGGAGACCCCTGTGTTAGTCACATTTCTTTTGTTATTGATTCATCTGTTCTGAAAGATTATAGGCTTTCCAAAGGCTTCATTAATAATTCTAATCTCCATCTTTGGTCCAGATCTCTTGTCTGATTTCCAAGACCCTTTCACTAATAGTCTTCAGTGGCATATTTCTCATGGTCCCCTCAAAGTCACTTCAAAACTCAACTATTTCCCTTCTAAGAGACTCTTTCATGCAGTGTTCCATTGAACAGAAAGTTCATCCTACCTAGAAAATCATCCCATCCATCCAAGTTGCTTAACATAGTATTCAGGAGGTATCCTTGCCTTTTATTTTCCCTTCTTTCTTGTTTCTATAGAAAGTCATTTTCCAAAGTCTACCTCTTGTTATAAATCCGTGTACATCTCTCCAGTTTTTGCACCGCCTTCTGAGCACTAGCCAGGAACCCCCCTTACCCAGATTACGATGACTTTACATGAGTGCACACTCAGGCATGTCTGTCTCTTCACAAACCCCTTCTATGGCCCATCATATTCCTCTGTCCCTGGAATTTTCCAGGCAAGAATACTGATGTGGATTGCCATTCCCCTCTCCAGGAGATCTTCCTAACTCAGGGACTGAAGCCCTGTCTCTTGCAATTCCTCCATAGGCAGGCAGATTCTTTACCAGTATACCTCCTGGGAAGTCCTATGAGGACTTACTCTAATCTAACTACAATCCACTTTCACCCAGTAAGGCTCCTCTGAGGATGCGAATCTTTAAATATATATATATATATATATATAAATTTATTTAATTGGAGGTTAATTACTTTGCAATATTGTATTGGTTTTACCATACATCAACATGAATCTGCCACAGGTATACACGTGCTCTCCATCCTGAACCCCCGTCCCTCCTCCCTCCCCAGACCATCCCTCTGTGTCATCCAATGCACCAGCCCCAAGCATAGGATGCAAATCTGATCATGACTCTTTCTGGGTTAAAATCTACTAGTAGTGTCTTATCGCATGATGAATGAAGAACGCATGATTTTCTGCTCTTGTTTCTTATAAGGCGTTTGAGGACCTGGACTCCACCTCCTTCTCCAGCATCATCAGGTGTCTCTAGACTTCTCTAGACTCCTACTACCTCTCTGGCTTCCAGGCTTCCACTACTCTACAGAGTCAAGTACTCTTCATAGACATGTATTCTGTGCTTTGGACTTTCCCTGTGGCTCAGTGGTAAAATAACCACCTGCAAAGCAAGAGCTGCAGAAGCAAATTTGATCCCTGGGTCAGGAAGATCCTCTGGAGGAGGGCATGGCAACCTGATCCAGTATTTTTGTCTGGAGAATCCCATGGACAGACGAGCCTGGCAGGTTACAGTCCGCAGGGTTGCAAAGAGTCAAACACAACTAAACCAACTTAGCACACTCCCACACATTTTGTGCCTAGGGTCTTTTCTGCCCAACCAGGTTTCCCATCCTGATGTAGTCTATTCATTATGCCACTTTCGACTAACTTAAAGTTTGAGCTTCCATTAACACTACACTCTCACTTGCTGTGTATCATCCCCACTGGCTTTAACCTCCAATTTTGCAATGACCATATCGTTTTCCTCAGCCCTGTAATCCCTTGCCTGCTGTATTCATTGCCTGGCATTTCATAAGGGCTCCTTGCTTGTTAACTGTATGAATGAATACATGACTGAGTGAACAAACGAATGCCTACATGTCTTATTTCAAGAGTCATTAACTATAAAATGATGAGTGTATAAACCCTTTGCTAAAGGAACACTTTGAGCAATTAGGACTCAAGTACCTCCAATTTTGCAATGACCATATCGTTTTCCTCAGCCCTGTAATCCCTTGCCTGCTGTATTCATTGCCTGGCATTTCATAAGGGCTCCTTGCTTGTTAACTGTATGAATGAATACATGACTGAGTGAACAAACGAATGCCTACATGTCTTATTTCAAGAGTCATTAACTATAAAATGATGAGTGTATAAACCCTTTGCTAAAGGAACACTTTGAGCAATTAGGAACTCAAGCTCCAAGGAGAAGAGACTAGGCCCTCTCTAGCTGGCATTCTCTTCATTTTTCTTTCCCGATGGTCCACTTGGACCCCAGCCATTAGAAGTCCCGGTGCCAATTTGTCTCGTTTTATGAACTGATGTGCTCCATAAACTACCCATAATGTGCTAGAATGTGGCTCCCGGGCTTTCGTGTTCACCGTGAGAACTGCCTGCTCTGCTTATATAGCATCTTTATTACATATGTGGAGTCATGGAGCCCCCATGTCAGGAAAAGTTGGAGGTTTGCTCTTCAGAGCCAGATATTTGACTCTATGGCTGCTCAAGCATGTCTGTTCTACTTGCGATATCAGAGAGCTTTGCCACTATATTTCTTATCTGAAATCAGTGGGAAAGAATTCCCCATAAATCAATTTGGCAAATATTTATTGAGTGCCTCCTATAGCCTCAGACTTCAGTGGTCCTGGAGAGACTGTCTAGTCAAACTTCCTTATTTTACCAAGAAAATCACAGAGCCCTGACAGACTCCTGACCTCAAATTCGTGAAACAATTTTCTGTGAATGAATGTAGAAATGTGTAATATGCTCTCCCTGTCCTCAGCAGGCTAACATCTTTAGGAGTAAGTGACAGTGAAAGTGTTAATTGCTCAGTTATGTCTGACTCCTTGCGACCCCATAGATTGTCACACACCAGGCTCCTCTGTCCAGGAGATTATCCAGGCTAGAATGCTGGAGTGGACTGCCATTTCCTCCTCCAGAGGGTCATCTCGACCCAGAAACTGAACCGGCATCTCCTCTGTCTCCTGCATTGCAGGTGGATTCCTTGCCCAATGAGCCATCAGGGAAGCCCATTAGATGAATAAATTAACTGATCAATCAATTAAAGAATGCAATATTCTATGGTACATGTAAGATTTTTTTCTTTATGTGATTGTCCATTAGTAACTGCTTCCCTCCTCTAGATATTAAGTCGTTGAGAAGACACAGTCTATGTTATTTGCTTGTAGCTGGATAGCCAATGTTTCACACAGCATAAAGAACATAGAACAGTTGATGCTCATTATTAACTGATTCTGTAGTTGCAAATTTACATATTAAATACAATCTATTTGTAACCTGAAAACCAGTGTTCATGGCACTTTGGTTAGCCAGGACATGCACAAAATGGTAAAAATTTGAGTTGCCTGACTCACAAGTTCTCCTCTGAGATCAAACAAAGTCACCTCCTGCTTCCTTGTTGCTCTCATCCTGTAAACAAATATTCTTCTCAAGATCTGTTTAGAGCCCCATATTTCACAATTTGGGGTATTTCAGTGGCGATTTCAGTGTCTGAATGGCCTTCTAATGTAGTGCTAAGGTGCTGCTTAGTTTCCCTAAGTGCAAGAAGTCTGTGATGGGCTTTATAGACAAAATACATATATTACATGTTTCATTCAGGCAAGAATTATGGTGCTGTTGCCTGTGAGTTCAATGTTAATGAGTCAACAGTGTATATTAAATAAGGCATCCTTAAATGGAGTGGCACAGAAAACAATATTTGTATATTAATAGATTGCTGAAAATGTTGTGACCAAGGCTTGCAGGGACCTAATTCCGTGCTTCCTAATTCTGTGTTAAGAAATGGCTTAGTATTTAATTCAGTATTTGGGGTGCCCTCATACAACATAACTGCAGTGAATATTGAGAATCAACTGTATAGGAGAAGTAAGTACAGAAGAGAGAGAAGAAGGAAGGAAGGAAGGAACGTAGGAAGGAACCATATTCCAATAAAAATTAAAACAAAACCCAAATATTCCCTCCATGAAAGTCAGTGTAGTATATGGTTAAGAGCTTGACCCCAAAGTCTAAGAAGTCTGTTCCAATCCTGACTCCACCCTTTAAGCTTATTTAGCATTTTAAAATCTTCAATATCTTCATCTGTAAGATAGAAAAACAAACTCACAAAAATATATTTCAATCAGTTCTAAGACTCATCTTTTAATTGATGCAAAGCAAGTGGGAGTGAATTATTCCAGGTCCCACAAGACCTCAGGTCTGCTGCTTCCCAACCCAGTTGCATTTCTGATCTAGCCTGGCAGACACCCAACAGAAGAGATGAAGAGTCCCCCATGAATATCTATTCAATCTGCGTCCTGGTGTTGCTGCTGTTTACTGGCTAAGTCGTGTCCTGCACTTGCAATCCCATGGACTGCAGCCCAGCAGTCTCCTTTGTCCATGGGATTTCCCAGACAAGAATATTGGAGTGGACTGCCATACCCTTGTTAGGGAGTCCCCCAGGAATATTTTAAAGGGCAAAATTATTGGGTTGCAATGGCAACATGAATAACTTCTCCCTTCTTTTTAAGACTAGACATAAAGTCATTATTCCTAGAGCAGTCTATAATCCTTTAATGGCTTGCCAGGCCCCTCTGTCCAGGGAATTTTTCAAGCAAGAATACTGGAGTGGGTTGCCATTTCTTCTCCGGGGGATATCCCTGGGATCTTCCAGGGATAGAATCCATGTATCCTGCATTGACAGGAAGATTCTTTACCATTGAGTCACCTGAAAAGACTGGATTGGGAAGAGCTCTGGAGTAGGAAATGGCAGCTCATTCCAGTATTCTTACCTAGAAAATTTCACTGACAGAGGAGTCTGGTGGGCTTCAGTTGGTGGGATAACAAAGAGTCAGACTCAACTGATCACACAGCACAGTACAATCTGTTATGGCTTACAAGGCATTTTTTATAACCATCATCTCATTTCTTCAGCACATAGACCCTGAGGGGAACACAGGATGAGGGTTTCTGTCTCCATTTAGCAGACTCATTAACTTATAACACTGATTTTACTTATTCATTTACGTGTCTATTACCTCACTATTTGCTCATTAAGCATCTAAAACTGTGATTGCCAAGGAGGATACATGGATGTGCTGTATATGCAAGTTACAGTCCCTGCCCTTAAAGTCTTCCCAGTCTAGTGAGAAAAGTGGATATGCAGACAGGTAAAGTACAACAAGCTGCCATGGTGAAAGCAGCTGGAGGTGCCACCAGCATACAAAAAGAGAGGTGATTGTACACGCAGATAGGGAGAGCAAGGAGACCTTCACAGGTGATGCTTGCTCCATCCTGGGAGATGAGAGCTTTTCCCTAGGTAGCAAATTATAAAGGACATTCTTGACCAAGAAAACAACAAGATCAAAGGCATAGAGAGATGAAAAATATATCATCCAGGAACCCAAAGTCCTAGCATATATCTGACTCATAGGCTGAAGGGAAAAGAGGCAGTGAAAGAGGTGGTGGAGAAGAGACTGAAGAGATAAGCAAGAACAGCTCAAGCGTTTATTCTATAATTGCTCAAAGAAAGACCATAACACATACAAAGCAGGAAAATGCCACAATCTAGTTCTCATTTTAGAAAGTTCACTCTGGCTATGGTAGGAAAGAGGAACTTATGAGAAAGACTGGAGGCAAGCATTACAGTTAAGCAAGAAATAAAGGATGAAGGCAGGAATTCAGGCCGTTCAAGTAATACAGGGAGGAACGGATGCTCAAGCCATGAAGTCTTCGTCCTCAGTCACTGCTGACAAGTGTAAAATGAGCAAAGGAGAAGCAAGGATAGCCTCATGCCTATCATTGGTTTGATGACTGAGTGCATGTCATCACCCTTGCTTTATATTGGGACTTTAAGATGAATTATTTCAGTAGCTCAGTCATGTTCAACCCCAGGGACTGCAGCATGCCAGGCTTCCCTGTCCATTGCCAACTCCCAGAGACTACTCAAACTAATGTCCTTTGCTCTGGAGATGCTATCCAACCAACTCATCCTCTGTCATCTCCTTCTCCTGCCTTCAATCTTTCCCAGCATCAGGGTCTTTTCCAAAGAATTGGTTCTTCACATCAGGTGGCCAACTTCAGCATCAGTCCTTCCAAAGAACATCCAGGGCTGATCTCCTTCAGAATGGATTGGTTGGATCTCCTTGCAGTCCAAGGGACTCTCAAGTGTCTTCTCCAACACCACAGTTCAAAAGCATCAATTCTTCAGTGCTCAGCTTTCTTTATGGTCCAACTCTCATATCCATACTTGACCATTGGAAAAACCATAGCTCTGACCAGTTGGACCTCTGTTAACAAAGTTATGTCTCTGCTTTTTAATATGCTGTCTAGGTGGGTCATAGCTTTTCTTCCAAGGAACAAGCATCTTTTAATTTCATGGCTTCAGTCACCGTCTGCAATGATTTTGGAGCCACCCAAAATAAGTCTCTCACTGTTTCCCCATCTATTTGCCATGAAACGATGAGACCAACATTCAAATGATCTTTTGATGAATTTGTGGGGAAGAAAGTGGTGTTCCTGTCCTATTCCTCTGCCATCTTGAAGACCCAAGCTGAAACCTATTAAGATGAATAACAGGCAGCAAAAAAAATTTTAAGCTCATGGACATCCTGAGCTTAAATCGTCCATGAAACTATCCACTCACTATTTGATGAGGTGGCCCACACTGGAGGACAGTAAAGGGTTAAAAGCCATCTTGATTCACCAACAAGACTGAATTGTAGACTTTAGAGTTGATGCTGGGATGAGTTAAGTGTTTTTAGGGCTGTTGGGATAGAATGAATGTGTTGTACTTGTGAGAAAGACATTAATTTGGGGAAGCTGAGGGGGAAAGTTACTGACTGAATGTTTATGCCCCTCACCAAAAGTCCATACGCTTAAACTTTAACCTCCAATATGATGGATCTTGGGATGTGGGGACTTTGGAAAGGGATTAGCTCATAAGGACTATATCTTTATGAATGAGATTAATATCCTTATCAAAGAGACCCCAGAAATATATCTTGCCCCTTCTGTCCTTTGAGAACACAGCAAAAAGTCAGCCATCTATGAACAAAGTAGACTGGGTAGCTTATAATTAACTGAAATCTATTTCTCACAGTTCTATAGGCTGGGAAATCTAATGCTCAGTGAATGATATTTGCTCAGTCGTGTCCAGCTCTTTGCAACCCCAAGGATTATAGCCTGCCAGGCTTCTCTGTACATGGTATCCTCCAGACAAGAATACTGGAGTGGGTTGCAATTTCCTTTTCTATGCTCAATACATTATGATAATTGTCCAAATGTTTTATATCTACTGTTCAAAGGAAATAGAATTTACCTCCCATATCACTGTGGGAGTTAAGTAGGATGAGTGTGTGTTAAGTAGGTAAGTGTGTGTCACAGTGAATGAATGAAGTTGCTCAGTCATATCCCGACTCTTTGCAACCCCATGGACTGCAGCCTAACAGGCTTCTCCGTCCATGGGATTTTCCAGGCAAGAGTGTTAGAGTGGATTGCCATTTCTTTCTCCAGGGGATCTTCCCAACTCAGGGTTCAAGCCCAGGTCTCCCGCATTGCAGGCAGACACATTACCCTCTGAGCCACCAGGGAAGCTGTGTGTCACCAGTAGATGCCTGGAGTTAAGCATCTGATGGTTTGTTTCTCCTGCACTTCTTTTCCTTCAAGCTGCTGTTGCTTCATGGAGGGTAGACTTCTTAATCAATCGGCCAGTACAAAAAATTTCTAAAAGTTTCTGCCTGTGGAGAAGATGTGTCTAAGTAAACGTTTAGAAGCTTAAGGGGAAGAGGTGGAGATTGGAAGAAAGATGAAAGAAAGAAAAGGAAGAAAGCAAGATAGAAAGAAGGAGGGAAGGAGAGAGGGAGGGAGCAAGGGAAGGAGGAAAGGAAAAGGAAAGAAAGAAGGGAAGAAAGAGAGAACGCTCATGTTAGGTGGGATGGAAAACCTCATTTACTCATTCTGGTTGCCTTTTTTGAAAAGCAGGTTCAACTTGCTTTAGACAATGGGGAGTTCATCCTGCTGCATTTAAACAAAGCTTATGGGAATCCTAGAATCCTAAAAGATCCACCACCAGGGAGATGTTTATCTCAGAGCTTAGGGGGTGTGGGGCTGAGAAAACAAACACTTTGAATGTGTTTGGTGTTCAAGTGGGAGGGGCCGGGACCCCCTCTTTTGACTTGTGGAGTCTCTGCCACCAGCTCACAGCCCCCAGTATTTAAGAAGACCTGAACTTAGACCTTGAGTGGAAGGGGAAAGTGTGTGCTGTTTGTACAGCTGAAAACAAGATGAAAAACCCCAGGCCCCCTCTCACACCCCATTAGGCCCTGAAGTCCATGGAGTGTTGCACTCAACACATAAACACTCTGCTTGGGGAAGCGGTGGTCAGGGTGTGAGAGGGAGGGACGGCGTCTCGGGGAAGAACAATGGCATCTCTGTAAGGAGGCAGGCATCCCAGTCCTTGCCCAGGCTGCATTAATCATTAGTCCCACCTTGCACATTTCAGCAAACCTCACAGCCTTTTGGGATTGATGATGGGACAACAGGTAACAGGATAGCCAATCAGAAAATAAACACTCTTGGACCAAGGAGTGACATCCCTCTTTCCTTTTCCAGGTTGACAGAGAGGAAGGAAAAAGGGATTCAGAGCCCAGGATACTGGCTCCCACACAGGATCCCAGCATAGCTGGCTGTGGACTCAGGGCCCTCGAGAAAGGTCCCTGGCCTTTCTTTGTGCAACCCTCTGCCTCTGCCCATTGCAGGTTAGGATTTCAGCATGCAAATTTAGGGGGACACCGACGTTCAGGCCACAGCACCTTCCCTTAGCTTCTGTGAGACCACTTTTACTCTTTGCTCATTTCCTTTTCATATCTTTGTGGGCTCTGTTTCTTCTACCCTACTCTTATCCATCCATCAGAACTCTCTGTCCTCTTCACATTTTACTCTCCATACTTTCATTAACCAATTTTATGGGATAATTACACTGACTCGATGGACACGAGTCTGGGTGAACTCCGGGAGTTGGTGATGGACAGAGAGGCCTGGTGTGCTGCGATTCATGGGGTCACAAACTGATGGGATGGGATGTCTTCAGCGTCTATATGCATGTGTGCCCAGTCACGTCTCTTTGCGATGCCATGGACTGTAACCCACTAGGCTCCTCTGTCCATGAGATTATTCTGGCAAGAATACTGGAGTGAGTTGCCATTTCCTCCTCCAGGGGATCCTGACCTAAGGATTAAAACTGCATTTCTTGTGTCTCTTGCATTGGCAGGCAAATTCTTTACCACCACATTACTTGGGAAGCTCCCTTCTTTTACATTATATCATACTATATTATAACATCTCATATTGTAATGCATCAGGAATCTAAAACTATGCCTATGTAAGTAAAAATTATTACAAAATGGGAAATGATGAGCTTTACTTTTTTATATGTGCATAAAAATTTGTATTAGGAATATGAGGAAACACTGGTGGTTAGTTTACATAATTTCACTGGCAACAGTAACTTGGATTTCAGTCTTGACCATGTAGGAGTTCTTCACAGAGAATGAGAAAAATTTAGGCTTGTTGAAAATAACAACCACCTGAGCCCAAGGGAATGGCCTTCCCTTTGATCATCCTAGTGGAAGACCTTATTCCTTAGCATCTACAAACCACTGCTGAAGCTGAAACTCCAATACTTTGGCCACCTGATGCAAAGAACTGACTCATTTGAAAAGACCCTGATGCTGGGAAAGACTGAAGGCAGGAGGAGAAGGGGACGACAGAGGATGAGATGGTTGGATGGCATCACCGACTCAATGGACATGAGTTTGAGTAAACTCCAGGAGTTGGTGATGGACAGGGAGGCCTGGTGTTCTGCAGTCCACGGGGTTGCAAAGAGTCAGACACAACTGAGCAACTGAACTGAACTGAACTGAACTGAACTGAATACATAGTATCCTCAATAAACCAGCTCAGACATACAGACTCCCTGCTTATCCACTGGTACTTTCTGCAGTTCACACACAAAACATAGCACATCAGCTGTGATCAGACTACTATGTCCAGTTTCCCTCAGCACAAAAAACAAAATGCAAACCACTCTACACCCAAACAAACCAACCTGTGATGCCACAACACCAGGACAGAACCTCTGCATGCTAACTTCATTGACAGCCCCAAGTCCTTAAATTCTACTTGAGGATTCTTGGAGAACTCAGCAATATCTTCCTAAGTGTGACCGAAGGTGAGCACTGTTTCCTTTTGATCTCTCACACAAAATAATGTAATTTTTATCAAGAACAGCCTCAGATATTCATTCAAAGCAATTTTCTCTTTAATTGACTGAAAATTAACTTAGAGATTGCATTTCCCAGTGATTTACAAATAAAATTATTGCCAGCCTCATTCTTTGCTTAACAAATGGTTCAAATTCAGAAAGAAAAATTTAATGCAATTTGGCAAATTGTTTTTGAAATAGTGTATTTAAAATACACATAGTCTTTTATTCCCTAAAGAACAGTTTAGAACTGACCAAGTACATTGTGTACAATGTCTCTTAATTTTGAAGCCATGTGAATTTCCAAGAAAATCCAATCCCTGTTCTTCAGAATCATTTGCACTTTAGTCTTTCATGTATTTTGTGAGTATTGTTTTGTGTCCAAAAAGTTTTCCCAGTTTAGAAAAAACATCTTTTTTTGGATCAAAAAATCCCACTTAAGCCCTGCTGAAATGGAACCCAATCCATTAAGTTCCCCAAGGGGGCTAATGTACAAGTGTGTCATAAACTTGAGAAAATACATTATCATCTCTGTTAACAAAAACATCAACTGGAAGAGCGTGTTCCAAAGTGATTTAAAGGAACATAATATCTTTTTCAAAATACTACATAGGTTGCAGAGAAATAAAGGTCCTCAGAAAATGCACAAGTTTATTTGATGTAAACCAAAGTAAGATCCTATATCACATACTCTAAGTGACAGCCTCATATCAGTTGCTTCAATATTTGAAAGCAGATTTCCCTTTCAAGTAGAGACTCAAGAGAATTTCGCTTCTTTAAAACACTACATTTAACAATCAATAGGGGTAGACGTGGATAATCCAGTTGCACAAACTGCTGGCAGACCAGAGTTGAATATTGCTACGCTAAGGAGAGAAGTCACGCATACCAGAATCCAGCAAACAGGTTTCAGGTTTTAGAAGGAATCTGCCTGCAACTCAGGAGACCCGGGTTCATTCTGAGGGTCAGGAAGACCTCCTGGAGAAAGGAATGGCTACCCGATTCCAGTAGTCTTGCTTGGAGAATTTCAGGGACATAGGAGACTGGGGTGCTACAGTCCATGGAGGTGCAAAGAGTCAGACACGAAACTGAGTGACTAACCCTTTCACCTTCACTTTCTGCCGTGGCAAAGGGCCACTTTCCATGTATCTGCTCCACTCCAGCTGATTAGTCTAAAGTCCCTTACTCCTAACTAATTTTGTGATGAAGTCTAAACCTTTTGGGGCAGATGAACAGTCTTGCTTTAGGCTTCAGAGAGAGATGTTTTCTTTTATGAATGTAAGCCAAGTTTATTTTCTCCTCCAAGACATGAATGAGAAAACTGTACCCTAGGCCACTGACGGTCATATTATAATCATGAGAGAGCCTGTCTCAGGACAGGACTAATGACTGACCTTGATGACACCTTAAACTGCTGGACCTGAACTCATTCTTATCCTAACTTATGTTTCCATAATGTTCAACTCTGTTCAACTTTAAATTTCAATTACTTGCTGCCAAATGCATTCCAATAGATACACTTTCTTTTCCGCTCACTGTATTTTTACATCAAATAATAGAATGGGAAAAGCTGCTGAGATTTTGGCCTTCTCTGGAAAATATGGAAAAGAATTCTCTGCTATTGCTTTTTGCCCTTGACTCCTCTGCGTAAGAGGACAGTGATTGTCTGGGTGGAGCTAGCGCGAGTGAATGTCCAGATCTGAAGAGTTCTCAGTCTCTTCTGCACTGGTGGGGGAAAGGGAGGCCCCCACTCCCCATGCTGCTGTCTGATACTATATGGGCAGGGATCTTCTCCCCTTATAGGCAGCTCCCAGGTGTCCGACTGAAGGGTAGAAAGGAGAAATTAGACAAAGTCCCACATTCTCTAAAAAGCTTCACCAGTAGTAATGCTGATTTGGAACATTTTTATTGTGTTCTAAGTATATGAGTCCAGTCACAGTTGGTTCAGAATCAAGGGAGAGTAATTAACACCTTCAATAAATGGCAAGAGTGATTATAACTGAGTAATGGAGGAGGGGAAAGAGTCATAACTTGCTTTTCCAATAATGATAATAATAAGTCTTTCAGTTCATTTCAGTTCAGTCGCTCAGTTGTGTCCGACTCTTTGTGACTCCATCGACGGCAGCCCACCAGGCTCCCCAATCCCTGGGATTCTCCAGGCAAGAACACTGGAGTGGGTTGCCATTTCCTTCTATATTGCATGAAAGTGAAAAGTGAAAGTGAAGTCACTCAGTTGTGTCTGACACTCAGCAACCCCATGGACTGCAGCCCACCAGGCTGCTCCGTCCATGGGACTCTCCAAGCAAAAGTACTGGAATAGGGTGCCATTGCCTTCTCCAACAAAAAGCCTAGGTAGTGTATATTTATGAAATGGTATAATTAAAAGTTGGCCTTGATTGCCATCTTTTAGATCTTGAAAATGAAAGTGACTCAGTCGTGTCCAACTCTTTGCTACCTTTGGAATGTAGCCTGCCAGGCTCTTCTGTCCATGGAATTCTCCAGGCAAGAACACTGGAGTGGGTTGCCACTCCCTTCTTCAGAGGATCTTCATGACCCAGGGATTGAACTGGGGTCTCCTGCATTGTAGGCATATTCTTTACCAGCTGAGCTAGCAGGGAAGCCCTTTTATAAAAGATTAATTTAAAGACCTTCTGATCTAACTTGATTCAATTAAGAATGTATCCTATTTATTCAAAGAGCTGTAAGGAAACAGACAAGAATAAGCAAAGCAGACAATAAACAATATAACTAATGCAATGTATTAGATATGAATAAAAAATTCATAAGCAATGATAAAAATAATCTATTTAGTACCTCTTTAGGTTGTTTATAAGGGCTTCCCTGGTGGCTCAGAGGTTAAAGTGTCTGCCTCCAATGCGGGAGACCCAGGTTTGATACCTGGGTTGGGAAGATCCCCTGGAGAATGAAATGGCAATCCACTCCAGTATTCTTGCCTGGAGAATCCCATGGACAGAGAAGCCTAGTAGGTTACAGTCCACGGGGTTGCAAAGAGTCAGACACAACTGAGCGACTTCACCTTAGGTTGTTTATAACCCTGTAACATTTGAAAGAATAGAAAGGTTTAAGATGGAAAAGGATGATATGTTTGTGTGTGTATATATGTATGCATACATATGGAAAGAGAGAGTAGGCAGATGAATTTAGATACATAAATTCATAACTACAATAGATATATGGGTGCATGGATGGATCTACAGAGTTAAATAGATGGATAGGTAGACACTTGTATAACTGCAGGCTTAGATGCTTTTCCTCTTCACTCTCTCATCCCTAAACAGTCTCCACTAGGGCACTTTGATCGTAATGATTTAGTATTCATCTCTCTAAATCCATCACGTTTCAAGCATCTTACACAAAGGAACAATATGGTAAATAATTTGCAGTCAAAAATAATTTTTTAGTTGAACCAAGTTTTTTAAATTGAGGTTTAAGTATGGATTTTGTGCAAATGGCAAAAACAAAACTTGTGACCTATCAATGCAGACTGACCTAGAGAAAAAGAGGTGAGAACTAAAGAAGCATCAATAAGTGATTGAAAAACAGCATTCTTTTTTGATTTAGAATTAGAAAGAAAAAGTCTATGGAGCCTCCTGATTTGTATTTCACGAGCTCCTAGTACTGTTGGTAAAATCCCACTATGTCATTTTCATAATTTGATGAGATGTCACCCTTGTTAGCTAAAGTATGAACTATATATAATACTTTCCCCATATTATAGCCTCTTACCTTCTTAAAGGTATAGTTTCATCCCTTCTTAACACTTCCTGTAATAATTGCTAACATAAATCCCAAGTTAAAGAAATGTACCAGAAAGGCATCTAAGACTGGAGAGTCCCTACCTGACAATTTCAGACAAGAACATGAAGGCAAGTGTCAAAAAAAAACACCTCACATAGACTTCTTTTATAGCTATCCATGTGTGATATTCAAGAAAGCTTTATTTTAATGCTACTTCAATATTGTTTTCATGCATTATAAAATTTTATAATGCAAAGAAAGCTTTGATAAGTTTAAAGTTGTTGCAGTTTGGGGCATGAGAATTCCTCCTTGCTATTGTTAGGTTCACATTCAGCTGCATACATTCCAGTGTGTCTGTACATTGCTGCAGATTATATCTGAGATTCTGCCTCCACTACAATATTTGCCACACTCTTAATTCTCATGCTTAAGTAAATGTACTAAGTCGATTACATTATAATTAAACTTAGCTGTGCTTTAAGGGATGCTGGGAAACCAATAGGTGTCACCTGTTAAATGATGAGCTTCATCCATCTATTAATTTAGAAAACAGACACCAGCAAATATCATTAGTCCAATGTTACTTAAATGCTACTAAGTGTCAGACACTTGGGTGTATTTGTGTCTATGGGGTCACACAGAGTCGAATATGACTGAAGCAACTTAGCAGCAGCAGCAGTAGATAAATAATATGAAAGATAAATAAAGGCTTAGCAGACAATATGGGCTGATGCACTTCCATTGAAGGACAATCAGCATGATTTCATAGAAGTGTGCACACACAAAAAATTAAAAGTCCAAGAAGGAATATTCTATGTTTATTGGAATATAGTTGCTTTACAGTATTGTGTTAGTTTCTGCTGTACAATACCGTGAATCAGACAGTTCAGTTCAGTTCAGTTCAGTCGCTCAGTCGTGTCCGACTCCTTGTGACCCCATGAATTGCAGCACGCCAGGCCTCCCTGTCCATCATCAGCTCCCGGAGTTCACTCAAACTCACATCCATCAAGTCAGTGACGTCATCCAGCCATCTCATCCTCTGTCATCCCCTTCTCCTCCTGCCCCAAATCCCTCCCAGCATCAGAGTCTTTTCCAATAAGTCAACTCTTCTCATGAGGTGGCCAAAGTACTGGAGTTTCAGCTTTAGCATCATTCCTTCCAAAGAACACCCAGGGCTGATCTCCTTCAGAATGGACTGGTTGGATCTCTTTGCAGTCCAAGGGACTCTCAAGAGCCTTCTCCAACACCACAGTTCAAAAGAATCAATTCTTCAGCACTCAGCTTTCTTCACAGTCCAACTCTCACATCCATACATGACCACTGGGAAAACCATAGCCTTGACTAGACGGATCTTTCTTGGCAGAGTAATGTCCCTGCTTTTGAATATGCTGTCTAGGTTGGTCATACATATACACGTTTTTTTTTTTTCCTTTGGCCAGGATAAGGGTAAAAGATCCAAGATTTGTTCTGCCCTAGTGTGAGAAAGCAACTTGCTTCTTTGAGTCTCAACTTTTTCATCTGAATCAACTACTTCCCTGCCCATATCCCATATAATAATTGTTGAGAAAATTAAATAAATGTATATCCTTATATTTTATACACATATATATCTCTATATATTTGTAAATATATAAATGCTTAAGAAACTAATACCAAAATGCTCATAAACTAGGAGAATTGAACTTTAGTTGGCCTAATCCATATGAAAATAAATATTAGACCATGAACCACTTAATCATAAACTGTAATCGAAGGCTTTGAAGGACGGTGTCTAAGAAGACCGAATAGCCAACAGACTTTTGTATTTTTAGTGCACCTTAGAGCTCACCAAAGATTTCCATATGTATTACATTATTTCATTATGGTATGAATCCCACAAGAAGTTAGCTGGTTTGGCGTTTGCTTAAGAAGTCAATTGCTCACCGGAGGCGGAGCATCTCTAGTCTGTCAACAGTCTGGGAGTCTATTCATAACCTGTTTGTTTTTGTTTGCTTGTCCACTGTTGTTTACTCCTTCAAAGATATTATCATGCGGTCCTTTGAGTGTTTACACAAAACAAGAAAGGCTTATAAATCTGTCTCTTCTAAAGAATCAGTTTTGTTCCTGTTTCCCTAAAAGATTCCTATCATGTAAAGCATAGCTGCTGCTCTATTTTTTTCATCCTGAAGCTTCCTGGAACACAAAGTGTGGATTCAAGAATGTGATAAGCGTTGCCAAAATCTCTAAGCTGTCAGAGTCTGGCATAGTTTCCATTTCAAACTCCTATCACCAAGCCTTTAAATACTTACCAAACAAACAAACAAATAAAAAGTGCTCTTAGCATGAAATTTTACATCCTCAACTCATTTTGAAGTTATTTGTGATTAATTAATATATGTCAACAATACACACTCACCAAGCATCTACCTGGGTAAGACCTGGGATGAAATACTCTTAGAGATTGTAGATCAAAGTGCAAACCAGATTAGAACTAAAGATAATTTTGTCAATTTTATCAATTTCTATTTTAAAAATGAAAATTATAGGTACAAAACTTTTATGTTTTCATTTCCTGTTTTTTCTCTCTATTGTAACAGCTCTATAGAGATATAATGCACATACCATAGAATTCATCCACATGTATGATTCAGTGTTTTTTAGTATATTGCAGAGCTATGCAATAATCAGTACAATCTAATTTGAGAACACTTTCATCACCCCCCAAAAGAAGCCCTGTGCCTTTTAGAGTCATTCCCTACTGTTCCTCATCTACTTCAGGGGAAACGTCATTCTATTTCCTATGCCATATATATGCCAGTTCTGGACATCTCATGGAAACATTCGACACGTGGTCTTTTTCCAGCTAGCATGTTTTCAAGGTTCATTCATGTTGTAGCATTAGTACTTCCTGCCTCTTTAAAGCTAGATAGTATTCCACTATATCGATGTATCACATTGTGTTTATCCAGTGCATTGTTTAATGGACATTTGGGTTGTTTCCATTATTATGTATGATGCTGCTGTAAACAGCTATGCATGCGTTTTTGGTGATATATTTTCTGTTATCTCGGTATGTACCTGCTACTGCGCTAAGTCGCTTCAGTCATGTCGACTCTGTGAGACCCCGTCGACGGCAGCCCACCAGGCTCCCCCGACCCTGGGATTCTCCAGGCAAGAACACTGGAGTGGGTTGCCATTTCCTTCTCCAATGCATGAAAGTGGAAAGTGAAAGTGAAGTCACTCAGTTGTGTCTGACTCTTAGCGACCCCATGGACTGCAGCCCACCAGGCTCCTCCATCCATGGGATTTTCCAGGCAAGAGTGCTGGAGTGGGGTGCCATTTAAAGAACTGCCAAACAGTTTTGAAAAGTTACACCATTTTATATTCTCATCAACAATGTATGACCTGTCATTTAATCTAATAAATTAAATAATAAAATGTATTATAAAATGTATTATAAAAATAATAATTTATGATTATTTCATAATAAAATTATTGTATTAACTGACTTTCAGTTACTCTGGCAAAACTTCAATTATTTTGATACTGGTTTTAAAAATAAGGTCATACTTATTATTTTCTATTTTTTCTGTATTGTGTCTTTAGTTACCTGTGGTGATCGAGCTTTTATTTTTGAGACAGTTTTTCTTTTTAAAGTGTTCATTGTTTGAGACATAAATATATTAATCAGAGGTT